>JAPMOB010212239.1:0-50363 GCA_029875015.1 Lepomis gibbosus | reverse complement strand
CTTTTTTTGTCTTGGTGCCGACTATAAACTAAATTACTTCTTGTAATGCAGTTTAATACCTGCCTTAAATTTAACTGACCGTATGAAACTTTAAATGTTCCTTTTGATGACACTCTGGCAGTAATAATTCTCTGGTCATTTTGGAGGCTGTATTTTCTAGTGCTGCTATTTCTAATATTTTACTGCTCCATTCACATGTTATAATCTTTACAAATTAGGATTAATCACAAGGCTGTAACCAGACAGCAAACTGTGTTTCAAACACTGACTAAGTTGCAAACAAACCATTGTAATGTCCAACTGTCCCATTTATCATCAGCTGACGACATTGTTGTTGTTGTGATAGTGCGGAATATTAGCACATAATTTAGCAAAACAATCTTTTTTAGAATGACATGTATAATAGTTAGCTAACTGTTAGCCATGTAGTATGAAGCTTGACTGGCAGTGCAGCTGTACACTCATGATGTGACATGACTCGCTTGGCTAAGGTTAGCTACTCATGTTTAACACATTGTACATACAGTGAGGGAAAAAACTATTTGATCCCTTGCTGATTTTGAATGTTTGCCCACTGATAAAGAAAAGATCAGTCTATAATTTTAATGGTAGGTTTATTTGAACAGTGAGAGACAGAATAACAACTAAAATATTCTGAAAAATGTTTATTTGCATTTTAATGAGTGAAGTAAGTGTTTCACCCCTCTTAAAAACATGACTTAGTACTTGGTGGCAAAACCATTGTTTTGCAATCAATCACAGAGGTCAGACGTAGTAGTTGGCCACCGGGTTTGCACACATCTCAGGAGGGATGTCATCCCACTTATGTTTGCAGAGCTTCTCCAAATCATTCAGATTTCAAGGCTGACGTTTGGCAACTCGAACCTTCAGCTCCCTCCACAGATTTTCTATGGGATTAAGGTCTGGAGACTGGCTAGCCCACTCCAGGATCTTAATATGCTTCTTTTGAGCTATTCCTTTGTTGCCTTGGCCATGTGCTTTGGGGTCATTTTCATGCTGGAATACCCATCCACGACCCATTTTCAATGCCCTCGCTGAGTGAAGGAGGGAGTGTATATGGTGTATATTGGTGTTGGTGTCTCATCTTGTCTGTATGGAAAACAATAAATGCTATCTCGTGCTTTGAATTCTACCTCTGTCTCATGTCTCTCTCTGGAAAAAACTTGGAGCCACCACCGTGCCATCGGACAGTTATCATAACAAATGCACTTGTACAGCTGCCTTTATTTACCATAGTGGTAAACACACTTGAAAAAAACACATCTTTCATAATGTTTCATTTCATTCAAAATGTCAGGTGCTCAGAAAAAAGACCCAGAGACAAAACCAGTGTTAAAAGGAATATAATCAGTACATTTACTCAAATACTGTACTTGAATACAATATGGAGGTACTTTATTTTAATTTTATGTTAGTGTATGCTGAAAAATCTAGGTCCACTGTATTTTGGTGTTCCCAAATAGAGAGTTATTTCTTTTACAGGTGTCTTGAACAACAGTAGATTGATCTACTTGAGGTTTAGTATGAGCAGTGGAATGCTGCTTAAATGGCCACTGCAAAAAGCTGTATCTTTAAGGCCATGGAATAAAGGATGACTCTTTATTAAGAGACTTGAACAAACTGATTATTTTCTCCCGCAGTCCACTAGGTGGCGGCACTGAACCTTGACAAAGTACCTCAGAATCAGAATCAGCTTTATTGCCAGGTATGTGTACACATACGAGGAATTTGAGTTTGGATTGTACATTGTTCACGATGTGCTTACTATAAATAAATAAATAAATACATAATAATAATAATAATAATAATATTATTATTATTATTATTATTATTATTATTATTATTATTATTATTATTATTATTATTATTATTAACTACATCTTGGAGCTGGATGTGATATACAGGTAAACATATACATACATACATACATACATACATACATACATGTACACAGTCCAGGTGTTATTTACTTGAGGTAGGTGAATTTGGTATACAGTATATACAATATGAAAATATAATAATATTAACAGTATTAACAGCTCTGAAATGGACAATGATGAATAAAGAAGTGGTAACCAGTAAACCGGTGACTGATTAGAGTTACTGGGTTATTGCACAGGAATTGTTCCTGATACTGTTCATCAGAGTGATGGTTTGTGGGAAGCAACTGTTCCTGAGTCTGTTGGTTTTGGCATACAGCTCTGCAGCTGTACGGGGTGAGATGGATCTGCAGTAATGTTTCCTGCCTGTTTCCTGACTCTGGAAATGTACAAGTCCTGAATGGAGGGCAGGTTGGCACCGATGAGCTTTTCTGCAGTCCTGACTGTCCATTGTAGTCTGCCCCTGTCCTTTTTGGGGGCAGATCCAAACCAGACAACGATGGATGTGCAGAGGACAGACTGGATGATGGCTGAGCAGAAGTGGATCAGCAGCTCCTTAGTCAGGTTGTCAGGTTGAGCTTCCTGACCATCCTGTGCTGGGCCTTCTTGGTGATTGTGTCAGTGTTGGGCTCCCACTGGGATATAGTGGATCCCAGAAACCTGAAGGATTCTGCAGCAGACACAGGACTGTTGAGTATGGTGATGGGGGGCAGAGTGGGGGGCTCCTCCGAAAGTCCACGATCATGTCCAGAGTTTTGAGCGTGTTAAGCTCTAGGTTGTTCCGGCTGCACCAGAGAGCCAGCTGATCAACCTCCCATCTGTAGGACGACTCATCACCATCTCGGATGAGGCCGATGACCATTGTGTCATCACCGAACTTCAGGAGTTTAACAGATGGGTCTGCTGAGGTGCAGTAGTTGGTGTAGAGGGACAAGAGCAGTGGGGAGAGCACACACCCCTGTGGGGCGCCAGTGTTATCTGGGTGCTGGATGTGATGTTCCCCAGCCTCACTTTCTGACTCCTATCAGTCAGGATGTTTGTGATCCACTGACAGGTGGAGGCTGGCACAGTGATCTGGGTGAGTTTGGAGCTGAGGATGTCTGGGATGATGGTATTGAACGCAAAGCTGACGTCCACAAACAGGATCCTTGCATGTGTCTCTGGAGAGTCGAGGTGTTGTAGGATATAATGCAGTCCCAAGTTGACTGCATCGTCCACGGACCTGTTAGCAAACTGCAGAGTGTCTAGCAAGGGGCCTGTAATGACCTTCAGATGGGCCAACACCAGTCTTCAACACCAGGACTTCATGACTACAGATGTCAGGGTGATGTCAGGGTGACAGGCCTGTAGTCACTTAATGGAGGGTTTTTTGGGAACAGGGATGATTGTGGAGCGTTTGAAGCAGGATTGAACTTCACACAGCTCCAGTGATCTGTTGAAGATCCGTGTAAAGATGGGGGCAAGCTGGTCTGCACAGATTTTCAGGCAGGATGGAGACACACCGTCTGGGCCAGGAGCCTTCCTGATCATCTGCCTCTGGAAGAGCTGGCACACATCCTCTTCACAGATTGTGAGTGCAAGTGAGGGGTCAGTGAGGGGGGGTGACAGCATGGCTGTGGGAGGAGATGACTTTTTGAAGCTGGAGTTAGAGTTGGGTGTGACTGTTGGCTTCTCAAACTTACAGTAAAATCCCTTAAGCTCGTCAGCCAGTTGTTGAGTACCAGCAGTGTTGGGGGATGGTCTCTTGTAGTTTGTGAGTGTCTGCAAGCCTCTCCACACTTTCACAGGGTCACTGGCTGTGAAGCTGTTTTCTAAATTTTCAGCTCCTCCTCTTTGCTGCTTTGATCTCTTTAGTCAGTATGTTCCTGGCCTGGTTGTACAGGACTCTGTCCCCACTTCTGAAGGCTTCCTGTTTGGTCTGACAAAGCTGCCTGACTTTCGCAGTGAACCAGGGTTTTTAGTTGTTGTATGTGCAGAAGGTTTTAGTCGGCACACACATCCTCACAAAAACTGATGTAAGATGTCACAGTGTCAGTTAGTCCAGATCGGTGGCAGCAGCCTCAAAAACACTCCAGTCAGTACAGTCAGGCCTGTAAATCCAGCTTTGACTCGTAGGTCCATCTTTTCACACTCTTTACAACAGGTATAGCAGATTTCAATTTCTGCCTGTATGCCTGTGTGACCCTTTGCAGTTAAATGCAATTTGCTGCATAGTTTGGTTAACTTTAGGGTTGGGGGACAGCTGACACGTCACCTGTTGAGTGGTGCCTAAGCCAGGTGCAGCAAGATTTTTATATTTATGAGGTTCAGTGTGAAATATGACAAGGCAGAAAAATGTGTATTAGGATGAGTTACAATGACTAACAAGTTCAATCATTAGCAAAGTCTGAAAGGCTGAAGTATTATTGAGGTTAAAGCAACTAAAAAGAAAAAGTAGGAAGATGATGAAGATATAGTTTTAATTGCAAATACACCATCAAGCTACTGAGCAGAAATACAATCAGGTTGTCTTGCAATAAGCTGTTTTGAAACAGTGATCCTGGACTGTCTCTAAACTAAATGTGCTTGGTGTAGGTAATTGAGATTAGAAAGTTAAGACCACAGTCAGGTTAAAAATAGAAGTAGATACTGCTGCAGTAAGCACTCTAACTTCTGAACTACCTGTTTTCTACCTCAGCACCTCCTACACACAAGTGCACCTCATGGCTTCCTGTGCAACACCACAGTTTTCCATTGTGGTAGACTTAGGCCTATCATGGTTCACTGACAACTTTAGTCAGGTGAGAACCTGCAAAATAGGTCTGTTGAGATATTTAAAGATAATATAGGTATATTTTAAAGAACTGTGTTTATGCAAAATGTGAACAAATAGTCCCTTTATTTATATTTCTGATGCACACCCGTTGATTTAATGTGTCAGATTTTTACCATCAAGCAATAAACCAGACAAGTAGTCAATGAAGCAATCAGACACTTTGCAGAACAGAAATGTTGTGTGAGGCACTGTTTCTTCTTCAAGTATCCCAAATATAAATGTTTTTCCTCCCAATTTTTTGCCATGTCATTTATGTCAGTTTAATTGATATGACAGAAGGGGGCACTCTAAGCAAACCTATCGCAGGCTTCCTTTTGCAAGTTGGAGTCTGGACCAGTACTACCTCTGAGTGGTTCATTGACTGCAGCCTACAAGTGCCTTGTCCTACACTTGACTCCATGTTTGATGTTGATTGCTATTCTGAAGCCCCAGCTCTGCAGGGGCTTAGAGATTTGATGCTTCATGGGTCATGTGTGACTGTGATGCCTGCATTGTTTAGTTCAGATGATTATTTAGTTATGATTATTTATTTTACTTATTTCACTCCCAACAGATAGATTACAGTGGTAACACTTCCATCGTCATGAGATGAATGAGTGGCTGGTTTTTATTTTTATTCTTTAGTCTTCCCAACATCAGTTCTATGAGGATCACATAAATGTAGTAACACAGCCCTGAACTGAAAGATAATGATGCGAAAAGCTGCCTGTGTGCCTTTAAGAGGCAAGATCACATTGTTATTCTGGGTTTGTCCACAGGCCGACTGTGGAGGTGGACAGATAGTGGTTCTGAGGGTGGTGTGTGGGGGAGAGAGAAGGTGTGGGAGGGGCATGTGTAGGAGTCTGCTAATATGAGTCTCTGGGGATCAGTATGGATTAGAAAGAGAGGGAGAGAGAGAGAGACACCACAATGTGGATGAGATGTCCTCTGGATGCATCCCATGTTTTACAGCACGTCCAAGGAGGCTGAGATTGATCCTGTGTTCCCTAGAATGGTGTTGCAGGCTGAACACTCAAGGCTAAGCTGCCCATTAACAAGCCAATAATTTGTGTCATTATGTGAAGACTGCAGCTGGTGCCACTGATGTACTGCTTCTCACATGTCAGGTCTGAAGACTGAAAGGAGTCTTTGCGCTGCTCATTATATAGCCAGCCTCTCATCCCCGCTTCCATCTTTTGTCTTGGAGGCATGTGTGGCAGAAAAGGCTTGGCCTGGATAGCTTATTTATTTCCTCCCCAGCTCCCTTTTGAAACACAGCATGCTCAATATAAAATCAATGTATTAAGTGTTCTCGAGTATGCAGAGTGACGGGCTGCCATTCCCACTCTATGCCTTTGGCTGTGATTACAGCTAATTTGAATGATTGAAATGCTTCCATAGTGGAGTTGGAGTGAGTAAAGTGAAGGGCTCACACAGATGAAGGGGGAGGAGGCGAGAAAGGCTTGGCTCTACTCCAGGTGGAGGAGGTGAGTCATTCCCCACACAGATAGACAGTCTATCAGTGTGCATGCATGTGCTTGTGTCTATGTATATGTTGCCCAGATTGTTGTTGAGAGAATAAAACAGTGCTGTGAGCAACAGAGTGATAAAGAATGAATCCCACTGTGTACATTGTGCATCTCTGTGTGTTTTTGACTTTGTGGGCCGATTACAGTGGGTATCTCTGGTTAATCTGCGTATTCTGCAGCTGAATGGTGACTGTATCTATCATGTCCAGGCCAGCTGACTCCAATTCCCAAGGTGGGTGGAAGATTCACGTGGCTCAGCATCAAACAAAACAAGGGCAAACAGGGTTTCAGTGGACAGAAATAATTATTTGATGTGTTGTTAAATTACTGTTTGTAACACCTTACATCTGTACTATTTAACCTCCAATTTCAAAACGAGAAAAAAACCACAGTGAATCTCTTTACTGAAAGAGGCATGGCCAAAATAGCAACACATTTCATGATCATGCATCCATATTTTATATTTTCACACTTTTCATCAATCATGTGTGCAAAACTCTGTGTGCGTGCCACTGGTTCATTTGTTTATTGTGTTGCAGATGCAGAGCGAGGTATGTTTTAGGCCACCTAAGGTGGGCGTCAGATTTATGTGGTTTTAGCATCAAACTAAACGAGGGCAGCTAGAAGTTTCAGTAGCAGGTAATGCTCCCCTGATCTGGAAACGAGATTACTTGTCGTGTGTGTGTGTGTGTGTGTGTGTCATATTTTTATTTCTGTTCCATCTCACCAGGATATGGGCATTCGAGGTTGAGACCTCATTATCGAGAGTGGTGGACTCTCCTGGCAGATTATTTAGATCTGAAGCATGAACATACAGAACGCACACAAACCGGTCAGCTCGCAAACACCCACCTGCAGTAAATGTGCAGGTACACATACGTTTGTCATTGTTCTATTAGCTTTTGAGAAGCATGTTTGTTTCCTATCAGAGAGCAAGACACAGATCTCACTATATTCATAAGGTATTTCTGGATGATGGCAAGCACGTTGTTGGTTGCTTGTCATCCATCAAGGGAGGGGTGTATACAAAGAGGACATTCTGTTCCAGACAAAGCAAACAAGCAGGCATACAACACTGCTGCCTTCTTCCACCCCCGCCTGCCCATGCACCCCAACCCACTAGCTTGTCTCTTCCTAATAACCCTGCCAGACTGACTGACTATCGGTCTGTCTGTCTGTCTGTCTGTCTGTCTGTGTCTGTCTGTCGTCCACCAACGCCATTGAGGAAGTGCAAATAAAAAGTTGTTGTCATGGAAACCTGCCGTTCCTCCTCTCCTCATCACCCCCTCAGCACACTCAAACTTGTAGACGCATACACGCGCGCACTCACATTCACACACAAAGCTATAGTATCTTGCATCTATTCTGTAAACACTCAAGAGAAACGGATGACTTCAAGAGGCAACGCAGAAAAAAAAATGTCCAAGTCTTATTGAAAGACAGACGGAGTGAGAATACAAAGAAACACTGGGAGGTACAACAAATCATAAAAAGTGCAAACCACTACAAGATGGTTGGTTTTTGTTGTCTGATATGTGCTGATGTGTACTTGAGAAACACTATAATTATTTCAAATGAAATTAATGCAACATTTCCAGTTTAAATAGATAGTTTTTGGTCTAAATTACCTGTTTGTTGTTGTTGCTGTCAGGCCAGAAACTAGAGACATGATTGATGTCAATGCACAGTAACATGCCACGGATTAGCAGTATAGGCCAGCCCTTTCTTCATGATTAACATATATATTGCTCAGATGTTTTAGAGGCTGTTTCAGTGGCAATTTTTTTCATAAAAACTGGTTATAACCTGTAGGCCAAGGTGTATGTCTGCGTTTAACCAAACAGCAAAATGGCTTCTTGACAGGAGGACAAACAGGAGTCACCCTGCCAAGTTAAGTGCAGTTTTCAGATGGAGGAGCAGCTGGTCGACTGCTCCTGCTGCTGCTGTTGTTTCTGTTGTTGTCGTCCCTGTGGTGACAACTTGGACCAGAGGAAGCCAGCTTAGCTTGTCATTTCCTAGGAAAGCAGGCACATGCGCACTAACACACACATGCACACAAATAGCAACACAGGTTACCGTGGGTGTGTCCCCAGCTGCACACAGGGCTGACGCACTTCCACTACGCCCCCCGTGCATGTTCCCAGGGGAGGGCACATGTCCCGCAGGTCTCCATTCATTCAAGGTGAGACGCAGATGACAGGACAAGTTGCTACCATGACAACGGTTGGTTGGGTAAAGGCGTGCGGCATGAGCCTACATGTTGGCTGATAATGAAATCACCCCTCCTTCTCTCCCTCTTCCAGTGGAACAGAAAACAGGCTAACTGTGACAGTGTTCTGCTTTTTGTATGTTAACACACATAACATTTTTTTTAGGATTTTGTTGTTGGGATGCATATATGTTGATAATGTGGGTGCTGAGGATAAGCAGGTCAGGTGTCTTGCTACCCTCAATCAATATTTAATCAATTCACTAGAGGTAATTGTTCAGGCACTGATTTCTTCTTGAAGCTGTTTCACCTGAAATGTGGTTCCTGCCCTGCTAGTTTGCAATCTTGGGGGTTGGTTCAGTGCATTGTTGCATTCAGGATCAGACACATTGTAATTTGAATGCTTGCCAAGGACTGATGAGCCTGCACTACCCAACTCTGTCCTGATGTGATGCATTGAGCATGATTGGCATGTCGAGAGAGAAACTACAGCAAAAGAAAACAGAAGAACAAAGTGTTTGTCAAATTAGTCTATCATCCCCCAAGCAGCTAATGCATTTGATATGATAATTATGTTTATTTATTTTCCAGCTACTTGTTACACTAATTACGCTTTAACAAGCTTATTAGGCAGAGGTCTGCATGGGAGAGACACTTTGTTGTCATGTTTATGTTTTTGAAATTGTTCTTTTTTAAAATCAAAATCCAGTCGCCATTGATAAAATTGTATATGTGCTTATAAACCATCTATAGTCAGTGTTTAAATCAGTATGCTTGATCTTAATCAAATAAGCCAACTTGCAGGCAAAACCCTTTAAAACCCAAAGCCCTTTACTACAGGACTGACTAAATCTAAAAAAAAAATCAATATTCTTATGTGGTGGTGGAGTGTCTGTGCCCTCTGCAAACCATTGTGACTTATAAAAGATCTTTTATCCCCTCCATTCTAGTTCATTCACTCTGTTCTAAATATTGTATTCAGACCATGGGCTGTATTCAAGATGGACTACCACCTCAACAGCCTGTAGATAAGAAGATACATTGCTGGTGACATTTAAAAGGAGTCACTACCCCCTCATCTGCCTGTCCATTGTCAGCATCCTCAGTGGCCTATAATGAGAATGTGCACGCCCCGGCCATTATAAATAGTCCGTGTCCCGGTTAAATGCAACACCTCTCTTTGGGTGCTATTTGGGCTGCATGATTCACTGTGATTCATGCCAGTGTGTGTTCTCTCTGTTCTCACAGATGAGCTGGATGACCGGGGGGAGTAGATAAGGACTGCAATGGGAACATGGATCATGGGTATGTGTGTGTGTGTGTGTGTAGGCTGTGCCACGTGTGTAAGTGGTAAACTGAACAAAGAGAGAAAGAGATGGAGAGATTGAAAGTGCCCAGCTTAAGTGCTAAATTTGTCAGCCCACTGTCACAGAAATCAGGCCTTCTTGAAGGAAAAAATAGCACACAAAGCGAACAATAAGTCCCTTTACGATGAACTGCAGTGGTACAACCATCTGTGACCCGTGCGGCTGTGAGTGTGTGCATGTTGGTCACGTGCCTGTTTGTGTGCAGCGGCAGGTGCAGCTACTTAAAGAAGGGGGAACCTTGTTATCACGCTCCAGGTATTATCCTATTGTGCATGCATACTGTACATCACCTCCTCTTTGGCTGTGACAGACATCGTGATCGAGTGATGGGCACCTATTTCATCGCACCCTGCTGTCTGCTGTCTATGTACCAGCAAGGTAGGAGGGAGAGGCAAGAGCTAACAGATTGAAAGCCAGCCATGAGGACACATACTGTACTGAACACTTTGCGTAGCTCTTTGTGCAACCTAATATGCTGCTTGCTTGTTTAGCTTCTAATTATTTACACTGATATCACTTGGCATCTGCTGCTGGGACTGTATGTTTGTTTGTGCATGTATGTGTGTGTCCATGTACATGTGCGCGTCTGTGATTTCTAGCGCACACCAGCTCCCAGCGGCCATGTGGGTGTATGGTGGGTAGCTCAGAGTTACATTAATAGCCAAAGGGCAGGCAGGCAGGCAGGGAGGGAGGACATAGACAGGAAAGGGAAATACAGTTTGCTGGTCGCCCACCACTTCCTGTGTGTCTCCTACACTCGCAGCCCACGGACCAGAGCTGCTTCTAAAACCAGTTTGTTTGCATGCAGTGAGAAAGAAGATAACACAGAGCCAAAAGGTAAACATGGTGACAAAAGGGCGAGGAATGCCACTAACAAAATAGTGATAGGTTTGTCACTATAGGAAGGTTATGCAAGTTGCTGGAAATGACTTGCCCACACTGCCCAACCCTGCCATTTTCTAGTCTGTGAAGTTAAGCAATCAAGGATTACAATGGCAATAGCAACAGCAGATAACAGATCGCTCTTACAATGATGTGCTGTCTGTCAACTTCATCCTATCACGACAAGATCAAAGTCCAATATTATTATTCACAGTAAACATAATTGAGCAAAACTTTAAACTAGTTTATTGTCAAACTGAGAGTGGAGTCAACAAAGCTGACACCCATTCCTCTTTAGAGATTACAAGGAGGATTGCAGTGTCAAGACATATCCAGCAGAGGTCCTTCTCTCATTAAGTGTTGATAGCGCCTGTCCTGTCTTGAAGAGGGGACCAGCAGTGAATAGGTGATGAAGGTGAACCGCCACAACAATTCAGAATCCAGTATTTCAGCTTTAACAGTCTAACGCGAAACATAATGCTTACTTGATCACAGTATGCCAAGTTTTCATCTTAAATGTTGGGAATATAAGTACGTTAAATATGACTGTCCATGATGCGTTTTGGACCTTTCCCCCTTCTCGAGGGGCTCCACACCACAAAGCAGTCACCAGCCACTGCTGACAGATCAGATTGGCTGATAGGAAGCCAATGGTTTGCACACATGCTGTGCTCTGGTAAGAGGCAAACCCCCTGCCCTTCTGGGATCCCACATCCCCATTGAACTTTCCACCCACTCACCAAGGAATGCAGAGAGAGGGAGGGAAAGAGGGGGCTGTAAGAGGCAGAGACAGGGGATGTAAAGAGAGGGGAGGCACTGGGAGTCGAGTGAAGAAACAAGTAAAACGATGAGGAAAGACATAGTACAACAAATTTTGAAATATAGTTAAAAACAAATGGCCCTCATGGTAATAGTCAGAGCTTCTCATCAGACTGTTTGTGTGGTAATTAGATAATGTGAGAGCAGGGACAGGAATGCAATGACAAAGCTAGCGATGACATACCACACGGGTCCACGATGCAGAGGAGGCCGTCTGAGGGGGGGCTGCATGGTTGAGGGTTTTACTGAACAGGTGAGGATTGACATGGACAAGAAAGGGCATGGGGACAAAAGAATGACAGACACAAGGACACATGCACATTCACGTGAAAATGCACATACATATATAATTATCCAATGACATGGCGTGATGTGTCAGTGTCTTTGTCATTACAACAGTCCTACAATCCAGATAATGTATTGTGTGTGTGTGTGTGCGTGCGTTTCTGTATCCGATATGTTTTGTTATGATCCTAACAGTAAAAACCTGTTTGTGCCTCATGACCTCATGAGCCCTCAGGTGGTTGTTTCGTTTTGTTTTGGCCACCGGAGTCTTGTCAACAAGTTGCTAATGCCTCTCTCCATCCCTTTTCTCTCTTTCCACAGACTTTCTCAGAGGACCATAGCACTGATGAAAGCAGGTGCCTTGGTACGCCTCTCATTGAATTAGGAATTCCACAGCGTAAAGTGGCAGCATTGTTGATGAAAGGTTAGAGCTGTTTCAAATTCTCCCCCTAAATGAAAAGGCCCTCTCTCCAGCGGTTGTACAAAAAGAGGGATGACATTTTGGTTGCATCAGCTGTATATCTAAAGTGTCTGAAGCAAAATGCCAGAACGATCAAAGCCAAATAGGGAGGATAATACAGAGAGCACCTAGGCGCTCTTTGTTAGGTTATCTACCCACAAACAATAGTCATACCTCATAAAAAGTCATTACGCCCCTCAGTGATGATTCTGTGAATACTACCCATTTAATGATAAACATTTACATGGTGGCAGTGAAAGGAATTTATCAGGTCTTTACATTAGGGATTAGATTCGGTGGTTGAATTAGTTTCTGTTCAAGGGCAGACAGGAGGATTGGAAACTCAGTGGGTGGAACATGAAGAGATTTCATAAGAGGAGGCAGGTGGTGGTGACACAAGACATTAAAGCTCGCTCTCTTTCTTGGGATCAGTCTCTCGCTCTTTTCTCTTCTGTCCTCATGCTTGCCTCTACACACACACACACACACACACACACACCTTGGTGACATATCGCAGATGTGAATGGACATCTTTGCTTTGAGGTGTAGGCCTGGGGGAGATGCAAGGAAAATGTTGCATTTTCAAAGGTGCCACAAAAGCGCAGGACGTGAGAGGCTGGATCACTGACCTTTGTTGTCATTGCCCTCTGTTCAGGTCAGGCATGTACACGTCACTACCTCTCTGTATTGTTCATTATTATAAAGAGCAGGCACGCTATCTGCTTACCTCGCCAACCTGCCGCCATTCTGGCAACACTCTCTGTATCCTAGTGACTCACACTAGGGCTCAAGCACTCCATGTTTACTCCTCTTTTCAGCTAGCAGCACCCCATAAAAGGGAGCGATCAGGCTAGAGGTTCAGTCATATGTAAGGATCATCAAAGGAACATGATGTCGAAAGGTAAACTTCAACTCTGCGCCCGCCCAACAGGCAGACAGGGTTGGGAGGCAGCGCAAACAAAATGGATGTATTTGCTTTTCATGTGAAAATCAATGGGCCCAGACAGATGGCGGTTCGTTTCCTCACTATTTACTCCCCGGCTCCTTGACAAATGTCCTCGCCGCCCCTCTTGGGCTGACGGTGCACAGGTAAGCAAAATGCCATTCCTTCCTTTCCCACCCCAAATGGATGACAGATGTGCCAGCTACCGCCCTATTTCTCTCTTTCTCCTTCTAAACTGGCATCCATTCATTGCTGGTGACCTACTTACATAAAACAGCCTTGAACTTGTTTAAAAGGAAATCGTTTAATAAGCTACTCAATCAGATAAACATCTTTATCTTCCATCTTTATCAGAAACTTTGGCCACCTTACACTTTAAAAAGTCAACTGGAATTGTTCCACTGTCAAGACATAAAAAGCTTTTATTCATACAATATGTGAGTCATGTTGTGGAACAGGAGACAGACAGCGTCTATGGTCCATTACCACCAAAGATAGATAGTGACAAATACAATGATGAGTACTTCATGCCAGCCATGCTTGAAGTGTCTGAACTCAGAAGGGCGGTTAACTCGACCTGGCTCATGTAAGAGGTTGAGGTGCTAAAAGGAACAGACATATAAAGGTGCATTATAATTCTTTTCTGAACCATATACAGGATCCCTCCTGTGTGACTCAGAGATATTACAACAAACAGACTACGTATTCATGTTAGAGCCATAACTTCTCTTGTTCGTTTGAGGCAAGGAAATAATAGTTTTTAGATCAGCACGCCCACTCTGAAGCCATTTTCCCTGGACACAAATTTACACAAATTGCTTTTACTGGAATCTGCTTCAACTGGGACTGTGTGTGAATATTTTTCCTGGTCTCACTATAAACTCCAGCTCTAGAGAGAGGAATGATCCTCACTGGAATCAGACTGAGGTCTGCACTACTGAATCTGTGGGTTTTAATAGAGCCTCGTGTGGAATCAGACTTTCCTTCTGCTGCTTAGAGAGATATTTTTAGCCAGACAGTGGCGCTTCTGCTCAAGTACACCAAGACAGCACAGAAGGTACATTTCTCTGATTTAGACTTTTTTTTTCTGTGACTTTTAATACAAGAGTGATTCACAATCGCAGGCAGAATTCTGGTCGCACAAAGCCGCAGCTTGTAACAGGGGATGCTGCTTCCCCTTTATGTCTCCCTATTTTGCAAGAGAAGGAGGGGTAAGAAATGTACAGGGGGTGGGTGCGGGTGAAAGTCAGCATTCCAGCTAGACCAGAGCAGAGCAGAGGTCGTACGGGTAAAAGAGCATGGGCGGAGGTGTGGGTGTTGCGGTGGTGGTAGTGCAGGGGCGTAGAGGAGTAAAGAGCAAAGAGCAGTTCCTGATTCCACAGCCCTGAGCTCACCACCTTTGCGCCTGCCGCCAGCCACTCCTTTTCTCCTTCACGCCATCCTCTTCCTTCTCCTCCCACTCCCCCCTCCATTATGTCTAACCATCTGAGGTGTTAACTCCTTGTTGGGCAGTTCCAGAGCCATTGGCGTCAATGTCGGTTTTCATGGAAGCTCAGGGAAAAGGCGGGCGTGCTGCTATGGATCCTTACTGGAAGTGAAGGCGTGTGTCCCGGTAAAGACGGAATGATTCACTGCGCAAATGTTTTTACCCATTTGCAACATCATATAATCTGCCTGGCAATTAACTGTGACCTGGCATGACGGACATGTCAGCACACACACACACACACATGCAAGTGCACACATACACGCACAGAACACACAGATAGAGTACAGGATCAATGAGTGAGGGAAGGAGGGAAGATGAAACAGGGCAGACTGAGGAGGAGCTCTCGATTGGTCACGCCTGTGTTTAACCCATAAACACTGGGTTTAGTTAAGCTACACTAAACCATGAATGTTGGCTATATTAGCATTAAAACAATAGCAGATTAGTGATAAAACCAACTGTTACTGTGTCATCCCGTTGAATATCTAAGGCTTGTCCACAATGGAGCATTATTTCGCCGATTATTAAGTCTTATTAAGCCAGATTGACAGGTGAATACAAGAATATCACAGGACAGGAAACGGTGACACACATTCATTACGGTATGTCGTGGAGGAGAAATAACAGCCCAATATGGATGGGTTTAGGAGAGGGGGAGGATGGGGTGGGAGCGGGTTGCGCAACACAATACCTGGAGCGGACTGGGTAGGGCACAGAAGGTGCATGGAGTCACTCCACGCTACACTTCTGTTTGTACATGACAAACAAACGTGTGGTTGTGTGAGCATGGCATTGCACAATACAAGCAGTAGACAGTGACATTTGAATGTGCTGACTGTCCTCTGGTAGGAAACGCACAGGTGACGTGCATGTAGTGGAAAAAGATGACCTTACGCTACATCAACTGTTAATGCTCCCTCCCATTCTCGCCCCTTTACTTCTACCTCACTCTCCAGCCCTATCGCTGTCCTTTATCTTGTTCTACCCACCGCCGCCCACACTACCTTGTTTTTCTGATTAATAAAATAAACATAACTCACGTGGCTACACATTGTCCTCTGGCTGGTGGAGCTATAAAAAGGTCCACTTGGCTGCAGCATTTATTTTTCAATGAATCTGGGCTGTGCCTCCCCTGTTTTCACTTTGCAGGATCAGGTGGTATATGATTAAGGGTGCTATTACAGTTTGGCAGCTCTTGACTTTACTCTGTAACCTCTTCTGGCATAATGTACTCTAATGTGTTTGAGTTCCATTTGAACTTCCAACTATGCTGACGTCCCTAGCATGTTGTTGAAAAATGCCCACCTTTAGAGTAATTAGTGGAGAAAAAAGTCAAGGGGTCCCACAATGTAAAGACATAAAGCATGGCACATTTGTGTTGCGTGGTAGTTATAATGAAGCATTAGTTTCTATTTCTAAATGTTCTGTTTATTTAATTGTGTTATTTACTCTAACTTTCATTTGTTTTCTTTGGAAGAGAGAGAGAAAGAGAGAGAAGATGGTTAATGAACTTGGTTTTCTGTGCATCTGTTTGTGCTTCTGTGCTGTTGGGTTTGTGGTGCTGCGGTCCACACACAGAATAGAGGATGTCAATGTAAACACAGTCAGTCAGCGCAAAGGAATGTGTGAGGCACGCAAAAAACCCTGGGGACAAAGTCCAAAGGAGGAAGGGAGGGGTGAAGAAAGGAAGGAAGGGGGAGGAAAGTGGAACAGAGAACAAGAGAGTGGGTAAAAAAAAATTAGGTGAAGAAAAGACGATGTGAGAAGTTGAGAAAAAGAGTGGGAGAGGAAACAGATTTTTATTAGAAAAGAGGGGGTTGCTAAAGGAGAAGAAGAACATGGACTGAAGGACAGTAAGCGACAGGAGAGGTGCCTTTATGGGTGGAGCGACAATGACAAGGGATAAGGACTAAAGTAAGAGGGAGAGGGATAGAGGCCATATGAGTAGGAGGGAGGGGGCAAAACAGGAGGGGGATCATACCCTGCAGGCAGAAGGATGGAAAGAGGGATGACGAGGAGGAGTGGTGAAAAAAAAGAGGACGAGTATACGAGGGAGGGTCGAAGAAGGGCAGAGGTGGGTTTAGATCATTCATTCGGAGTCGGGTGGCGTGAGGAAGGAAAAGCCATGAGCAACTTCAAAGGCCTTGGGAGGCCTTGACAGAGAGGAGGGTTAGAGTTCTGTAATCCAAAGAAAGGTTAGAGGCCTTCAACTCCGGTTCCTGGTGCTGCTGAAACTAATTTAGTCAGCGGGCCCCAGAGGCCCCCAAGAGGGGCCAGGTCGTAACCAGAGGAGCTGTTAGTGACAAAGTGCAGGGGACTGGAGGCAGAGAAAAACACACAACAGGGCAGAATACTTTAAGTGGCCCTCACTGGCATGCAGGACATACACACAGGTTTGGGATACAAAAATTCATGCAGGCATTTATTAACAGTTGAAAATGTGCAGGATCGTACAGATTAAAATGAACAGATGTTCTCCCTCTCAAGGGAAACAGGGGTCTGTTGTTCATATGCGATGTGTATGTTATCAGTTCTTTCTTGATCTACATCAAGACCCACAAGACCAAGTGTCTGGGTTTGCCTTACACCGTAACTTGGCTTCTGTACAGAGATCGAAATGATAAAAACAGATGCCTCTCCATTCTAACTAAGTCTAATTGACATGAGGGGGAGAAGGGAGGGGCACCTCACGTTTCAGATCGTCCAGTAACACACTATTCACTTTCAGGAAAAGTTGAGGTTTTATGTTCAAGCAATTATGTTTTACAGTCACCCACACTGAATTCCTTCTTTGCTGACACATATGGAATTACTGTACTGGCTCCCAACCACCCAAAATGACAGAAAACCATTAAATACGAGTAGACACTTTGAAAGGAGAAACTCTTGTGATGAAGCTTCGGTGCCCGATGCTCGGCTTTGAATGGACTGTCAACTCTGGAGTCCAAGTGTAGTCGCATTGAATAAGAACAGCCACAGCCTATATCTGGCAAGAACTCTATGAGTACTGAAATGTGTGTGGGTGTAAAATGAATACATACATTTTCCTTTTATGCATTTAATGATGTGCATGTTCTGTGCGTGCATACCTCTATGTGTGTGCGTGCGTATGTGCATGAAAACCGTGGTGAATGAGTCATCCTATATTAATCATACAGAAATGCTTGGATCTTATTCACATCCTTGCCTGACCACCCATAAGGAACTGACCGTATACTGTGTGCATGTAAACAGGCTGGAGGTTGGGTGCTGTGTTGAGATAATAAAGCCAAGACAAAGGGGGGCGTAATGAGTTGACTCACAGGCGTAGTCATAGGCTGCATGATGTCTTCAAGGAGAAAAAAGGCATTATCAACAAGGTAGGCAGCAAAGAGGCTGTGGGTGTCTGGAGTTTTGTTGAATAAGAACACAGGAAGTAAAATTAAAAGCAGCAGGTAAGTGCTTAGAGCTATGTGAGATAGTAGCTGTGCCTGTATGAGCAGGCGCACGAGTGTTTATATGAGTTTCAGTGTGGAAATGTGTGCAATCATGTGTGCAATCATGTGTGCGTGAGTGTGTGAGTGTGGGGGCGGCTGGCCCCTCTGCTCTGTGTGGGCTTTGGGTGTTGGTTTGATTATAGTGTTTTCAAGCCAGGAACTTCAAGCACTTCTGTCTGTCAACCATGAATCGAAGCGCAGCAGATTTGTACATAGATGTAAAAAGTATTACTAAGTATGATCATATATACAGACACACACACACAGACAGACACACAGACAGGCACACACACACACACACACACACACACACACATACTTTCTTTCCTCCCCAGCTTTCTTACAGAAACTATAGAAAATGCAAAGAGCATCATGGACTGTAGGTCACATTTTTAGTAAATACTACAATGAATTACTTGCTATTTAAGAGTTTGGAAAGATTTTGAACGAGACTGCAATGCACAACTGTGAGGAATCCATGAAATGTTGTATCCTGTTTCTAAAATAAGAGTTTAAGTGCATTATTTTAAATACATTTTAAATAAAGGTCAACTAAATAAAACATATTTTAGTTTATAATATGTTCCATGCATTCTCATCTAAACAAAGTATACATACACCGTACTGTAGGGTGAAGAGAATCTAAGTTCAGAGATCCACCTACTAATGCTTCTGAGTTTTCAGACACAATGACTTAGCTCAGGCGTCATCTGAAGACCTACGTGTCAACTTAAGCTCCAAAACAGTAAGTGGACCTTTGAACTTATATTCTCTTCACCACATATTGTTCCCAAAGGTATAGAATGAGTATCCCAGAACAAAACATACAAACACACTTGCATACAAATAATTACATTTTTAAAAAGCCTAATTGAAACTAAATTGCATTTTGTCTGCTACAGCATACATAACTACTCTCTAAAGCACTTTTCCTGTTCAGTTTTTGAAATTTATATTTATATTGTATACCTTTTGGTTTGATTTGTAATGGAGTTAAATAACTAAAGGAACAGGACCACACCTCTCTCTTACTAATTCCACCACATCCGCCTCATTTATTTCCTTCCAACCGCCCGTGCTTCACTCATTTCATCCACCTGTGCCTCTCTAATCCAGTCACTGCACATATGTATGTAAGCCTGTTTGACCCCTTTATCTCAGTTCTCACATCTCTTCCCCCCAAATGCTGTTTTCTCACCTCTTTTAATGGGCAGCATAGTGGCTTCACAGCATAGTGGCTTCACAGTAAGATGGTTTCAGACCTTGCTCAGCCCAGGCCTTACTGTGTGGGGTGTGTGGGTTTCCCCTGAGTGCTCCATTTTCCCCCCACCTTCAAAGACATGCATGGTAAAATCCACAGTTCTGCCAAAGTAATCATTTTTGTCTTTTCTACAACAGGAACCACGAGGGGGTTGATAAGCAAGTCGCTTATCGAGACGAGCGCCCACCCTGAGTCTCGACCCCCAGGTTCCTAGCCTCTCTGGCCACCAAACCCTTAACAACCTTCTTTATCCCTCTATTCTCGACCCCTCCATTCCTCTCCCCTGAATCTCTCCATCATAAATAATCCTCATTATCTGAATAAACTACCTTTTCATACTTCATATTGGCGTGGTCTTTGTGAGTGAATTAATCATTAGGTAACCATCAAATACATGTATTTGACCAACAATCTACATGAGCTTTCCTCTTAAAGTCTCACATACAAACACGAACACGTCCTGTCCTGCAGCTTAACTTGCAACCAAACGAGCAACCAAAAAACCACATTCACAGATGAAAAGTGCACTGCCAATGTCAGTTTGCAGACTAAATAGCTAATTGCAGCCCAATAACCAGCATGTAAATGTACCTACAAATGTCTCTTCAGTCTTGTTAGATGCATTGTATTGGGTTGAAATGATCCACAAATAAAGGGATTAATAAGATGAGTATAAAAGAGCATTTCTTTCACATAAGATTCCCAGAGTATCTTTTCCTCCATCTGGCCACGTGAGAATGAAATCTAATTTGTTATTAATAAAACATCTTAATGCCTGGTTTGCAAAAGGAGTGTTACAATTACAACGCAACAACTATTAAGATATTCTCTTGGGAAGGTCAAGCTGTTATAATATGGCTTGGACAGGTCTTTAGAAAGAAATGTATGATCCCGGTGGATTTTAGTGATGCTGAAGGGGATGTTAGTAGAACAATCTATATTTGAATGTAAAACACAATTTAAGTCTAAAATTAGGTTTTGAGGCAACTTAATGTCTTCATGTAGCGAAGACAAATAATCTTCTGTAAAAAGGTTTTCCTGCCCTGCTGGGAACCGTTTTATCAGTGAGTGGCACGTTTTTGAAAGTAAGAAAATATTCCACGTGTTTCAAGCAAAACAAACACTGCTTAATGTGAATTTGCTATGTTATTGCATGAGTAGGTATTGTAATTGTGTGATTACTTCTGAACTGTCTATGATTTGATCAGTAGCTTCCGTGGTAGGTGGTGATTTTCCAGAACCCAAGTGCATAAAAGAGAAAACACCGTCAGCCACTTTTATTTCTTTTAGGTTTAATGTGCATTTTCACAGATACAGGTTACTTCAGCTCAAACACACCTTAGGAGAACCGATGTAATGCATTTTACATTGAAGTACTCCTTTGAAAGGAATCAATAGGGCTACGTCGACCTCATTTTAGTGATGCACACACAGCACAAAAGTGGAAAAATATAAGTGTTTACCTAGGGAACTGGAAATGCTAAAACAAATGATCATGGTTGATAGATAGGGTGTAATGAGCATTCCCCTGGTGGGGATTAAGGTGGACATGATAGATCCCACATTCCTGTATTCTGCCTTAATGGAAGAAGTTGGCCTCTCTTTGAAAAGTACAGCACTCACCCAGACACCCAAAGGTCCTGGGTGACCCAGTTAGTAAGTCCCTGTGGTGGGTTTTAGTCTTTCCTCTGACAGGCTCGCCTCGCATGTGAGCTCTGTTTTTAGCTACTTCACTTCCTATCTGACTCTCGCACTGCTCACTCCGCTCTGTATCTCTGGCCTCTACCTCCTATACCTGCATTATCTGTCCTGTTTCGCCATGCAGGTGACAGGGGTTGCATATGCAGCGATCAGGGTGGTTTAACTTTCAGCTGCAGCCTTCGCTTGTGTGTGTGTGTGTTTGCATTTATGTGTGGGCTTCTCATGCGTACCAGGTTTCTGATTAGGGTAAGCATAATTCTAAGAACGGTCTATTCAGGAAGAACGATTGAGGTCATGACTGGGCAGGTGAGTGTGTGTATTTGTGTCTATATGTGAGTGTCACCAATGAGATCATCGGGTGATGGCTGCGGGGGCCCGAATGTCACCGCGGGGGGGGGCTGTCACAAAGGAGGAACACCATCTCTTGCAATGAAACGTGACAAGTTTGTTATCCATCTCTTCTCTCTGCTCTCTCCCTCGTTGTGTCCCTGCATGATCACAAAGACACACAGAGTTCTCACAGAAGTCACAAAATACTGTAAATCTTCACAGCACGACAGGGACTTTCAGTCTTTCGTTACACATCAAGAAGATAGAAAACATGTGCTATCTCAGCAGATCCTCCTCGCCCTCCTGTTGGTGCAATTAGCTAATTAGGGACTATATGTTGAGTAATGGTGAGGGTCGGTCTTTCCACTCCCCTCCACACACACGCTTACACACACTTAACCTAGCTATGTAGTATCACTTAGAAACTGGATGAGGCTTTCTATCCTATAGGTTAGAATATCATTTACACACAAACACGATGGTTAATATAGCGATGAGTTATCTCAGTAGTCTTTACCGAATAGGCACACTGGTGCATCACTGCTACATGCAACACATTGTCTTCCATGAGAAATGCAGAGGTGAAAGTGTGAGTGGGTAGAGGCAGCTGTCATTTGTGGGATGTGATGAATGACGGATAGTGGGGGGTTCGTCCCGGAGCTTGTCATGACTCCCATCCTGACCCATGCAATGACCAGGAGAGTGGGAGGAAGAGAGAAAAAGGCAGACAGATAAACAGAGAATGATGGCCTAATGTGGAGGACGGAAAAAGGGACGAGAGAGAAAAGAAAAAAGAAACGTGGGTCGACCTGTTTTAATTTTTCTCTGTAGTGAAACGAAGGATATGGCAGGAGGGGTAGGTGGGTGTCAGAGTGGGAATGGAGCATCATCTATTTGTCATCTATCTTTCTCACTCTCATCCCGCTATCTTTTTCCCCTCCATTTCCCTCTTTCCACGCCTCTGTCCTGCTGTTTCTAGCTTCTCGTGGGAGTGTAGCAAAGGCAAATAAACAGAGGAGATTGTTTATTTCTGCCAGTGGGGAATAACAGTGCATTATTAACCTTGTATTACCTTGCCTTGGGTTACCTCAACCCACTAATTTATTAAGGAGAACATAGTGTAATGATTTCTTCTACTCTGGATATGTCTGCATGACACAGTGGCTGTGTCAGAGGAGCAGAACCTCCTCCATCTCTCACAACACGCCAAACACACACACTTGGAACAAATGTGCACACATATGCATGCACAAACTTTCAGGGTTGTGCATGCGTAGGAACATTCACACAGAGAGTACTAATATACAAAGACACAAATACATACAGTGCAAATACACACACAGAAGTAGATACGTGTCCCTGCAGGCACATGGGAAAAGGCAGAAACACACACACACACGCGCTATTACTACACACACATTATTAGCTTCCAGTGCCAGATGTGCCACCCACATCCAAACACACGAGGCCTCATCATTTGTCCTCAACAATAACAGGAAGTTAGTCTGTGTTGCTTCTAATCTCCCCATGGAGGATGTGTTCCACCAAATAGGGACACTCACCACCATATTGAGCATATACATAAAAAAAAACATCTGTCACTATGGTGGTTTTTTCATCAAATGCTTTTCTTCTTCATTGTTTTTCATTTAAAGAAACATTTATATGAGAAGAATAGTAGAGTGTGAGGAGCCAGGGAGCTTGGGGGGATACCGTATATATATTTATATATATATTCAAAATTTTTCTTTGAAGGGTATCCTCACCGTTACTTAACATAGAAACACAGGACTCTCCTGTATAAAATAACAATCTCCTATGACCACAGCTTTAATTCTTTGATGGCAGAAGGATCTGAATTAGACAGTACACAAGAGCCTCAGCCGCTGTTGCTATGGAGGGGAAGCTAGTAACAAATCCAAGCAGTTGTATTTTTGGGTGTCGTAGTCAACTTCAGCCTTCAAGTGTTCACGTACACAAGCTTATACCTTCGATTTAGCAGATATTTTCTGATACATTTGCTCCTCTGTTCTGATTTTACTGGTGATTCAACCAGGAGAGTTTCATGTCCATCTAAGAAGTAAAAGTGTTCAATCTGTGAGTCACACTGAAATTGTTCATAGAGAAAATGAATGGGACTTTTACTTCCAACCAGGGGTGCCCGGAATAGCTCCTCCTCATGGCACTCCCTCCATCCTCTCTGACTTGTGTGGGAGTGTAGACAAAGATGTAAAAATACAAAACAAAACAAAAAAATGTGTAGGGAACAGGTGTGTAGGCAGCTTCTCCTATGAAATAATATGATGTAATACAATATATAAAAATATAACGTGTATAAAACACTTCCACAAACAACCTCATACAGCAGGACTTTACAGAAGCATGCGTGTACATATTTAGAAGACACAATACACACATTATTTATCTATATCATTTTTTTTTTTGACATTGAAACACCTTTTGCTTTTGTTACTTTACTTACTTTATTCATTGCATGGCCAATACAATGGATGCAAGATATTTTACAGGTCTTAATGTGGTTTTGTGCAATCTCTGTATTTCTGAAAAGGAAAAAAAGTATTTTTAACAAACCATTCCCCTCTAATTTGTGTCTCTGATTTACATTTCCTCCTCCTCGTCACGTCAGAGCCAAAACTGTCCCAACCAACTAACCTTGCGAGTCAAGTGTTTCTAAAAACATTGGTAAACTACCCTGCCCACACAGTCTTGCTGCAAACCTCCGCAACTTAAAATGACTGTGGAGAAAAATCTGACAAGCCGTCCGTGTGACAACTGAGCAAAGAAAAACAGGGAGATGACAATTTTTTTGTGTTATTTTTGAATTTAGGTCTCTGTGGGTTAAGTGATAGAGGCAGTGCAGTAAGAAAGGTAGGTGTTCTGGTGATGTTTAAAAAAAAAACAAAAAACGACAACACCAAGCAGAGACACAGTGGTGTGTCTGTCATTCTGACACAAACACACTTAGACATACACATACACACACACATGCACTGGGCGTGTACCTGCTCCTCTCCAGACAGCTTCATACAGAGGTGATAATTAGCTCACACTGTATGCTGGTCGACCTATCACATCAATGTTCAAAAGCATGAGCAGCCTGTTTGTCTCACAGCAAGGGCTTTTGTTAAGTGTGTGTGCTCAGATGGGGTGCGTGCTTACATGTGCTTACATGTGCTTGTGCATGTGCATGTGTGCCTGTTTTTCCTCAAGCCCCACTGAGATTTTCACCTCGCTCCACGTGGTGTCTCCTCTCCTCTGACCCAGTCTGGAGGCTGAGGCAGCGCTCCTGCCTCCAGGGGATTCACTGAGTAACAGCACAGGCTGCCGGGCACGAAGCTGACGTCCACCCTGCTAGAGCATGGACAGAGGCACACCAACAGAGGCAAACAAAGAGGCATACAGTCACATACGCCGATCCTCTCCACCCCCTCTTCCCCCATCTTCTCCACGCATGCATGAAGAGTTGGGGAGAGAAGAAGAGACAGAGAGTGGAGAGGCAGCATTGATTTTTGCTTTATCGTTTCAGAAAACCTGTTTTCTTGGAGAAATCTGACGCTGAATTATTAATATCTTCATTCAATTTTGATGCCTTTCTCTTGTTGGAAAACTAGAAGTTCCTGAGTGAGGAGCCCCTGCATAACCTCCTGAACACATACGGGTACTGCTGCAGCTCCACCACCTCCGCCCGCATCCGCACACACACACACACACACACACACACACACACACACGTCTGTCTGTCTTTCACCTACTAGCACTCCCTCCATCCTCTCTGGCTTGTGTGGGAGTGTATGTGTGTGTACTGGAGAAATAGGAGGGGGAGAGAGAGAGACAGAGAATTAGATCATGTAATGAGAGCTGCTGGCAGTGTGACTAAATTGGCTAACTATAGCTAACAACATTACACACTGTCCATCTGGGGCCTAGCCTGTCCTCCCTCTGCTCTTCTTTGTATACTAGTAAAATCAGCCATGTAAAGGACTCCCTATCTCCTGGCCAGAGCCTTCCTCTTGAGAATAAAATGTAGAGCAAGCAGAGAATATTGGACAGTAAGGAGATGTTTCGTGCGCTGGACCGACATTTGGCAGGTTTGGATAGAAAAGGAATACTAAATGCTTTTGAGATTTGCAGGTTTAGTGCCCCCCATCAATATCTCCACAGTAGCTAAAATGTCAAATTTAAATTTTAATGTTGATTGAATGATTCCAATATAGCAATCCAATACTCATTTGGCGATTACCATCCATGTATAGATTAATATCTGGCAATTCATCTCTGCCTGCTTTTACTTACTTTTTATCAGTAGGGGAATAATTAGAGAATGCAGCTAGCACACAGTGCTGTAAAATCTGTTAAATCCTCTACCCTATGCAGCGCCTCCCTGCTGTCTCTGTGTCCACAACTGGCAGCTTGCCTGGGTAGGTGGCCATCGCCAGGCAATCTGTGCTTCAGCACCTATGCTGACCTAGCAGCTGCTGGACACCATGTGTGCCCAAGAATGTGGGCACTGGGCAGATGCTAAGAAGGAGGCGAGGATGGAGGGATGTTGCAGGGAAAGAAAGACAGAAGTAGAAGATGAAACAGAAGGGCAGCAGTTGCTTTCTGGGCACATGAAAGTCATGACAGTGTTTGCCCCAAAAGTTTGCACAGAAACTCATAGACACTGAACATAGACACTGGACTGGAAGCTTAAATTGCGTCTAGCCTTGTAGTAAAGTTATCTTTAACTATACTGAGGGAGTAGTGAATGGCTGTAATGCTGTCAGAATTATGGGAGGATGTTTTTTTTATGTTAGATGGGTGATTTGGAAGGCCAAATGACGGATGGATGGTAAGCATAAGC
The DNA here is from genome assembly GCA_029875015.1 of Lepomis gibbosus. Lineage (NCBI taxonomy): Eukaryota > Metazoa > Chordata > Actinopteri > Centrarchiformes > Centrarchidae > Lepomis > Lepomis gibbosus. Next base: position 24,053 of record JAPMOB010212239.1, on the reverse strand, counting down.
ATGGGTGGATAGCAGAAGTGAGTATGTATGAGAGCAAAGAAAAGAAAAAGAAAGTAAAAGAAGAGAAAGAATGAAAGAGAGGGGATAATGGCCAAGGAGTAATAGAGCGAGGCTCCCAGGCAAAGATGAAATATTTGCAATTCCACTGGGTCCCTGGGCTGCAGGCTCTCACTCCATTTGTATGGAAATGAGTTTCTCTTTCTTTTTCTGAGTGCAGAGGAGACCGAAGGGAGGGATGGAGATGGAGGGAAGGTGGGCAAACTGACTGACTGTCAAGGATATTGTGATTCCTGCCAATGCTTTTGGAAGGCTGGGGCCCTGGTTGTTTCTCTGCGGCACATATGGATAAAATAAATCTATGTGTTTATGACAGACTGATCTATGCGCCTGTCTCAATGGGAGCCAGTTTGCTTGTTGTAAAGCCCTTTGTCTGTTATTGACAATTTTTCTCAGCATGCTCGCTCTCCCTCTACTCTCACTCTCTGTTTCTATCAGTGCCATCCTCCAGTCCGGGCCCAGAGCCCACAGCTGGGACCACTCTGATCCTGGACCCAGGCCTGCTTTCTGCCAGATAATTGGCAGATGTTGTGGAAGGCCTCTGTTTTGCTATTTTCAGCTGCTCCTGTGTGTCTGCACGTGTGTATCGGCATCTGTGCTTGCGTGTGTATGTGCACTGCATGTGTTGAGCAATGCTGCCACACATGTATTCATGGCCAGCTGCTCATCTCTGCTACCCTGGGTGAGTGGGGAGACGACATCCCATCTATGACACCCTTCACTTCTTCTGTTTCTACTGCCCCCTGACTCCCTTCTCTCTCACTTTCATCTTCCCTCCCTTTCCCTTCCTTTCTGAGTCACAGCCGTCAGCCACAAGTCTGCGTAGGTCTGAGTCATGCCTCAGCTCTCGTGAGATGGGCCCTGCTGTCTGTGAAACCACAGACATGAGATATGAGAAATGGGAAATGAGAGAACAAACACACACATGTACACTTGCATAAACAGTCACATATAAACACCCCCCCCAACACACACACAAACACACACAGAGGGTTATATTCTTGTACCGGGAACATTCTGGGATGAATACGCTTAGTGCCAGACTGGAGCACCTGTCTCTCACAATGAATGTTAGCTGCAGCTGTGAAGTGTCTGAGGCTTTGTGGAACACAAGTTTGATGAGTTTACTTTCCACAACTACTGGTCAGTTGTGACTAACTGTGTCTAATAGACTCCATTAGATTTTTTTAATGCTCTGGAAACTATCAGAATTTTCAGTCTGCTGACCAGAGCCTATGTAACTTTCTCAGAACAGCAGCCACTGTGGCCACAAGTGACACTATAAATGCTAAGAAAAATGGTGTAGGAGTATACCAGCAGAGAAGAGTACTGTAGCCATGACAGCTCAACACATTGCAACTTAATAAAACACATGCCAAAGCACATGCAAACAAGGAAAACATCTTTACTGTTTTCAAACAAGTTAAGACACACATTTGGCAACACATACACGGTAAATACAAAGTGCGCAAAATCAGATCAATACAGTTACAATTCAAGTCCAGCACAATACAGCATTTCTGGGAGACTGATGAATATGTCAACCACTCTGATGCTAAAACAATGTAGCTTGAACATTCAAATTGCATGAATTATTTATTGCTGGAAATAAGGCTACATGTAACTTCAGCCTTTTTACTAATTATGTTAATCAGTTTTTCATCACTGACCCCCAGATACTTCTAGAGTGTAACTCTTTCTTCTGTACAACTTGTAGAATTGTACAGACCGTGGTTGTAATTTAAAAGTACATGCTTGTAGTGTAAAAGTAGTGGTGTGATGAGATCTCTTGGCACGATTTCTGGTGAAAGGCTGTCTCACGATATCAGCATGACGGAGTATGAGGGTGAATGCAAACAATCACCAGAGGAAGACTGAAGAGAAACACCAAACATATACACACCAGGGACGAGCAGGGCGGGAGTAACACAGGTGACAGACATGAGACTAAAGAGACACAGGCAGGCAGAGAGAGAGCAGGGGAAAGCAGAGAGAATGACATGCAAAGGGATTACTGGGGTAACAGACACAACACAGGTTACTGAACGCTAAACACAGGCCATATCACAAGAAGTAACAGATCAGAAATAAACAAACTAACTCAGACATGAGCAGACTAAACTAAAATAATGCAGACAAGGAAACTGAAGTAAATACTAAAACATGAACCAAGGCATAGGACTGGGAACAAAGACAAAGAACTAAAATACAGGACCAAGAGCTAAGATAAAATACAAGACAAACTACTAAGGACAAGGAACGAGAGAAACAGGCAAATAGAAGGACACATGAAACAATAGCAAAAACTCAGAAACCCACAGGGAAAAAATACAACTCATAACAGCCATAGATGATATGAGCGTATTGTGATTGCTGGTACAGGTGGTACTGCCTGACATACTGGCAAAAAAGGTAATTTCAGACCCCATAAGCATTGTTTTGCATTTTGGGACTTTCAGTCGAATTAAAGACAATTTTTGCAGTCATTTATTTCGTCATTGAAGATTTCTTAAAAACAGTGTTAAAATATCGCCTCGTCTAGTTCTCATGAGCAAAGCGTATTATCACACCCATATTAAAAAGTCAAATGTAGCCAGTATCTTCAGCAATAAAGCAATCATGCAATTATTTAAAAAGTGTAATTGTCACTTCTTAGTAATTGTTGGCCCAAGTGACCAAATTGACCAAATTTAATGAAAAAAATTGCCGAAAACCGAACACTTAACAAGTACATTCACATTTTTCCATTTATCTTGCCTTTTTTTTACCATTGCATAAATTAAATAGTCAAAATGTGCTTTTTACTCAGTATTTCACACAGGATTTGGAGTACCACTGCAGTAACTCTCTCAGCCACCACAGAAGAGTCTTAACGTTTTGCAAACTAACTCAGAAATAACTTCTCGGAGAAACATTATCTAACAATAATTTGCTAACATTAGTGAACATCCGCCACCTACTACTCATACTGGACCAAGTAAGGCTGTAGCTGCAAAGCCCTGGACTGTACCGATTTAAGCATGGGTCAAATTTTGTTGCTTGACGATTCAACGTTTTGTAAGAGAAATGAGAAATGTGAAAGACTGTGTCATTTGTTCTTTAAAAACACAATGTCAGCCAATTCTAAGTTTCACATTTTTCTTGTGTGCTTTTTTCCCCTGCCGTGTGCTAACTCTCCTGTCGTTTCAGTTCCTCCCATTCTTGCCAGCCTGATCTCCTACTGGATAGGTTTGCCTCATTGCTCCTGCCTGACCTTCAGTAAACTTGAACTTTTTACCAGCCGGGTCTCAGAGTCATGCTTTTGGGTTGTTTTTTCTAAGCCTTTACAAATAGTCTCACCTTAAGGTAAAAGTACATCACCTGCAGTACATTTGTTGAATTTAGCTGCCTTTCTTTTGTATTGTCTAGCACACTTAAATGGGCACAATGCATTCAGTGTTCTGTTTTTATGTTGCTGATGGCTCATTGCTGTTATAACACCCTCAGCATATCTCTTTGACACCCACTCAGACCTACTATGTATTGGTAAGTGTGTGCGCTTTACCAGCGTGCTCCTATGTGTGTTAAAATCCAACCTTAAAATGAGGCTGGAAATTGTCATTTGGGAATAAGGCTTGAAACGGCTGTTTTTGTAAGTAGCCTAATATCAGAGTCTGAGGCAACAGCAAAGCAAACGCTAGAAGGATTTTAGACCATAAAGCCGCTACCATGCACAGTGTCATCCCTAAAGCAGAAACTGAGGGAGCTTTTCCAACTCGAGATCAAAGAACTTTACCTTGCTGATTAGAATGCAGGGCAGCTCAACTTTCAGATGCCGCGCTGCTACACATTTCCAGCATAAGAGGATTAGTGATCTGACTTGTTAAACTACACAACAAAACCACAATAACCAAGGATCAAAATGTGAAAACCTAGTTTGAAGTGTGGAGTGAGGTATCCATGTATGACATAAATAGATTGGGGGAGCTTGAAAAGATTTGAAGTTTTTAGTTGGGGGTCTTTGAAGTCCAAATTTCAGCGTCATTGTTGGAATATTTAGAAATGAACTTTGAAAAGGATTGCATTGCTGTGCTTCGGGAGAAGCTGCGTTTACATACCCTTATAAGTTCAAATGTCCCTCTCGCCTCATCAGATCTAATTTCAGAATAAATCTCTGACATCATCATTTATTAGCGGCCCTGGCCTTTGAGGTCAGCTGCCTCTACCAGCCTGCACCCCATTTCCACCATCCTGTGTATTCCCTTGATCATCCTCAGCGCTATGGCCAAAGGCCTGAGGCGATGGTCAAGAGCTATTGATCCTTGGAGGTGAGAGTTCACACTGGGGTAGCGCTGCCAGGGGTCAAAGGTCAAAGCTGAGTGGGTCAAGTGAGATTGAATGTGCCCGCCTTGTTGCCAGGAGCCATGAAGGTCAGCTCAGCCCAGTTCATTCTGTGACCCTGGAAGGTCAATAGTGCCTCACGTCCATCAATGGAACTCTGATTTGTCATTACATTTTTTAATTCCTAGCCTGGGCATATTATTCCCTTGAAGATAGAGGAATGGCTGTACAGATGCACACGTTACTCCCTGGTATTGATTTTGGATGGCAATCATCTTGACTTGCAGGCAGGGTGCAAGCAGGGGATTGGTGCGTGTCAATAGTGAACAATGGTCACTGATTTTCTGTTGCTTTCAGTGTATATTCCTTCCAATTAAACTACATACCTCATCAGCTGGGTCAGGAGGCCAGTTGCTGATTTGCACAAATAGACATTTTTTATCAAACCCTTTGCTTTTTCAACCTGCCTAAAAGGAGCGCTTTAAGAAATGTGTCTTTCACAACCAGGCCTTCTTCTTATTTCTGTTAAGGAAATGATATTAGCAAGTCTAAGTCCAGAAATTAGTTTTAGTTGGAGGCTTTGAGTTTCTATAATTTCCGCTAAACTTTGATAGGTTGTTGATTCAGAGCTTAATTTTGGCATCCATTCTCCAGCCCGTCACAGGCAGTCCAAACACCCTCGGAAAAGCTGGGAAGTCATTCGTATTTCATGGGAATTCTCTGGCTGCCCTTCAGACACACATGTGTACACACCCAAACACACACCTACAGATACACATAGACTCTCTCTCTATCTCTCTCTCTCTCACACACACGTACACACACACACACAACAGGCAGGGATGCTCACAGAAGGCTGTTAGGTTTGGCACAGACGAGGGAAGGGAAGAGAGACCGGAAGCGCGAGGAGGGAATGTGGGAGGGTATATTTGTGAACAGCAAAAAAATAAAGACAGATCTACAAAAAAGAGGTTACAGCAGTTTGTATACATGGATATTCAAAAAGAACACAGAATAAAAAAGTGCTGTGCCACTGATTTGGAGAGAGATCAGATACCAGAAAGGTAAAGTTTTTATGGTAATTGTTTTTTTTATCACCACTGAGTCACTGAAAACAGCACTGCAGTCAGAAAACAAGCATCCAGCATCTATATTTTCTTTAATATTATTAATTTTAAAAAAGGAGTATAACATGTTGCACTTTTGGCTTGTACCTTCAGTCACACTGCTGTGGACATTCCCCCACCTTTCTTTTTTCTTTTTTTAAATCATCGTTCATTTATACTTGGGGCCCTCTTCTTTTCTCTTTCTCCTGCTCTGCCTGTCACTGCGCGGTGTGTGTAGGCAGCATTGTGATAGGAATAGATGTTCCCCCTAAGCGAGACCTGCAAGAGCCATTTGAAAAAAAAATCAGCTTAATGGAGAACAGTAGGTAAGGAGTGGGCAGCTTGTACTTTTCTTCCGAGCCTTTTTCTTCTATTCTTTCTCTGCTGCTCCCACTGTCTGTCATTTGTTCCAGATCTATGTCTTGTGCTCTCTCCCTCCCTTTCCCCGTTTTGTTTCTGTCTCTGTGCCCTCGTTCTCACCCTCCTTTTGATCTTGTCTTCCTCCACTCCAAATGTTACTCTCTCTCAGGTGGCATATCCCCCCTATCTTTCCACCACCAATTCCTCACCTGCCACACTCTCCCTGCCTGGCCTCTCTCTGTCTATATCTGTGTCTATCTCTCGCACTCTCCACCCCCACTCTCTGCTATATTTTTCTTTCACTTTTCTTTCTTTTATCTGGGCGCACATTCCTCTCCTCCCACACTTGAAATTCTCACTAAATGATTCCAAGTGTCTGGGCCCCGTGCCTCCCTGAGCAGGCAGCACAGCCACCACACACACACACATGCACACACACACATATGCACAGTTACACCCACAGAAAGATGTACGTAAGCACACACAAGCATCATTCTGGGTACTGCTGAAAGGGGATAACAAAGTTAACAAAAGACATAGAGAGATAAATAGGAGGTCTCTGCGTTCCATTCTGTAATAACAATTACTGTCTTTAAGACCTTAGTCATTTATTTTTATCAGTCAACTCATTACCATCTATCCATCCAGCCAGCCAGACAGCTAGCAGAGATATTCTATTGTTGTTGTGTCCCAGAGCCATTCTACATATTAATCCTAAACAGGGTTTGAGTATATAGTCTGTGCATGTGTGAAGAGTGACACAATTAGAGCAACATTATGTAAGATTTGTTTGATTTTATGTTATGTTCTACTTGTGTTATCCATTACTTATGATCAGAACCTAGCAAGTTGACAACTTTACTGACACAGTAAACATAGCCTACTTATCTATGATAGAAGCACAAAAATGAAGGACAAATCAACAAATTCTAAGCAAGTCAGGCAGGCAAAACACACTGCTTCTGAAATTCCTCCTGTGGGGTACAAAGCCGTGCAGAGGACGAAAACAAAATCACATTGCAGCCAGAACGCAACACATCTGTGCCCTGTGGCCAGAGTCCACAGCCATTCTAGCTGTAAAAACAGCGGTGCTTTTGGCTAAAATGCTAAGGTGCTAACATGCTCACAATGGCAATGCTAACTGGTTGATGTTCAGTAGATATCGTTTTTACCATGTTCCCCATCTTAGTTAAATGTCAAGACAAACACAACCCTGGGGCCTTAATGCTATTACGTGCAGTTAGGGAGAGCCGGGATGGATTCACTTTCCAGATATAGGCCTACCTCATTTTAAAATATAACGTTACGAACCGAAACAGCTTATTTCGTATAATAAGCTGTTATTTTTCCCGGTTCTATCAAGTACTGTGGACTGTATGTGCTGAGGTATTTGGCATATCAGTCTTTTATGGGCTCCGAGAAAATCGCCTTGTTTCACTCGTCCCACTCGTGTCTAGGGCTTCCCGGGCTTGGCCGCCTATGCATGTATGAATCTCCCAAAAAGCCAGTTCAGATGCCAGGATAAAGGTAAGGTGAAGGGGCCTACCTGTTGCCTCGCTGTTCTCCCATTGATCCAATGCCCATGACTAGGTCACCTCGCTCTCCGTGGTCCAATACTGGTTAGTGTCAGTGATCCATTGAATTCATTTGAAGATATTAAACACAAAACAATAACTGAAATAAACTTTGTGTGGGAGAAACATCCTTCTCTGTCTCAGCACTTAGAAATCACTCCCAACATGCACCTATGCCGAGTCGTCTCTCTTAATCACTCCAGCTGCCCCCTTTCAAACTAACACCGTCAGTGTGACTAGGAAAGCCCAAACCTCCTAGCCTGGCAGCCATGCAGGGCACCCAACGGTGAGATAATAAACTGTGGTATTAGCGAGTTAGCATGCTAACATTTGCTATATAGCACTAAGCACTTAGTTTTGCAACTATGTGGTCATAAACCAAAGGTCAAAATGAAATTCTGACCTGATGCTGGCACTAGATGAAAAGTAAAGGGATCCCTAATGTTGTTCAATTTCATCCTGAGGAAAACATAAATGTCTCTACCAATTCATCCAACTCATCCAATAGCTGTCTAGCATTTTACTCATAGCTACAAATGTCAGCCTCATGATGGAACTAAAGAAAAAGTCAGGGGATCCCAAACGTCATCATCTGGGCTCCATGAATGTCTGTACAGTAAGTTTCAAGGTGATTCATTAAATATCATCAGATAGATATAGGGATATTTGAGTGTAGACCAAAGTGTTTGACCGACCGACTGGCTGATAGTCTAGCATTACCATCCCTGGAGCAATGCATAGCTAAAAACAGAATATTGTAGTATGGTGAACAACTGGCTGTAGCAGCGCCATCGATGATTCTGCTTACTCTGACACAAAAGCTTAAAAATTGTCTAAAATGTTATTGTTTTGTAAATTAGAAACAGCTAAGAATAAAATATAGTTAACCACAAGTTTTACTTTCATGGCTCATTCTTTATCTGATTAAATATCACATTTTTCATTCGACAAATACCTAATTTTCGAAAGAAACTGTAAATAATGATGAAATCATAATTCTTTTCTCCATCTTGCATCATACTCCCTCCCTCTAGACTGCTGTTTTCTGCTGCCTGTTTCTGTATTCTTTAAGACATCAATAATTCAGGCATGAAGTTGAAAATGAATTATTCACATGCTGATGTCAGGCATAAATGCGTCGTGCTCATGTTATAGGCCTGTACCCTACTTTTAAATGTACCAAAGAAAGGGTGGCTACCTGGGTACCCCAATGTCAGTTCACATTTAAGCCACACTCCTACCCTCTTTCCCCACAACTTTATTCCTCTAACCTCTCTGCATTCTTCCCCCTGTCAGCCATCCCATTTTCACTCGCTTCATACACATTCAATTCTCTTTTCAGTCTTTCTTGTCACCTAGATTACATGCATGTAGAGCGAGGCGCTTCTGTTTGAAAGAGACAACACAGGGACAAGGATAAGTAGTGGTGGCTGAAAAAGGGATTTCACTGCCTATCCTCTCAGCGCACAATGCAAGCCAACAATCCTACAAACTAATCCCATCGCTGCTTAAAACTCGAGGTGTAAAAACATTGTGGGGAGCCAGGAAGCAAGGCAGGCAGGAAAACAGTAGCAACACAAAACACTGCCATTTCACTCACTTTCTCTCTTTCCCCCTATTTTCCCCTGTCATTCTCTTTCTCTTTCAGTCTTTTTCTATCTATTTCTCATTAAAACAGTGCTAGTGTGAGTCATAGGCTATTACTGTATTATCTAGCCTCTGGGTCTATTTAGACACACACTGCCTCCTTAACAACTGTTCACATTAATCATTTGATTCAGCATGACGCTAATTAGGATTTGTCAATACTATTAATCTGCTCATCCAGCCCTCATGTGGATTTGAATATCTCAGTGATTACGTAGACCAGCAGTTGATAAAGTATTACCTGTTTCCTGGCCAACACAAGCAAATGACGAGCAGCAAGGAGAGAAACCACCATTCAGACAGAAAATCCTGTTCAGGCTCTTGTGCTGGCAAGTATATTTGACATGAGGAAGTATTCCAGAGCGAGACATTGAATATGTTAACATGCATGATATGTTAGGACTAGCACAGAGTCTGATCATTGGAGGTGCAATGCACCTTAACATAGTGACTTAAGCATGAAAGTTGTAGCCAACAATAGTGAAAAAGTCAGAAGATTAAGCTAGCAGCAAAGAAACCATTTTCACGTTATATAAAGTGAATGTTAATTTACTCCCTCTGTTATAGTGCTCATACTGTATACTGTATAAGCCATCTGGACATTAATTCTGCTTCCAAAAAAACTCAAACAACAGGGGTTATTGGGTAATATGGGTAACATGTAGATGCTTAACTTGAACTATGCATATCCATATTATAATGAGCAGTCAGTTGAGGCCGAGAAATGAAGTCATGCTTGCATTATGACCATCAGCTGTTTCATTCATGCTTCATAGTCTCTGGCTCATATATTTGATGTTACTGACTAGCACAAAAGTATAATCCTAGAGCTCTCTCAAAGAACAGAGCTGTTTCTTCCATATCTAACATCATAAAACAATTAGCTATTTCAGTCTGGACATTCACAACAAGCATTCAGCTCTTTATTTGCAACAATATGTATTTTGGCATTGTGGCTCTCTGCTTGTGTGATGCTATGGAACAAGTCTGCTCCTCTCAACCCAATCCCCATCAGAGCCCAAGATAAACAACCTTTGATCAATAAAACTTTTATCTATCAAACATCTCATATTTAAACAACACACATCAAATGCAACTTCAAGCGCTAAACAAAAGAAGAGTAAAAAGAGCTATAACTTTAAAAACATATTGTGGATATTAAGTGTGGATAAAATGAGTATAAAATAATGAAACTCAAACAAAATTAGGAAATAACAATGAAAGTGCAAAACCGAAATACAACAACACTAAGCTAAAATGTTGTGCTTTAAGTTTTCTTCATCCACAAATAATCTTAAAATCAATTTGACAGGTATCCAGTGCAGTGATTTGGCGTAATGTGTGCTCTCCTTCTGGTCCTGGTCAGCTGATGAGCTGACAGCGGTTTTTGATTGTCCAGAAAGGAGAGCATTACAGTAGTCCGACCTACTAGTGATTAAAGTGTTTCTCAGTATTGGGAGAGAAACAGACCCACTGTGGCAATAGACGATTCGGTCAAATTCCAGATGTGGGCATCAAAAGTTAAATCAGAGTCTATGACATGTAGGTTTTTAACCTGGTGCCTGGGACTCAGTACCAGTGACTTCAAGTCAGTTTCTCTAAAGTACTCCTGTTGTACTTCTCCTGAGCCAACCAAGCATTAACATACATATAACATAGATATACACCAGAGGGCATGGATATGGCTTGTGTCATCAGGAGACACAGCAATAAAAAGGTGCTGTTTAATGAACACCAATAGCAGGCAGCAGTGAAGCAGCCAGGATACAGAGATCAGAAATGTTTTATTTTAATTAAATGAGCGCCAAATATAGATTGCTGTCGTGGACATACATGATTGAAGGGTGTGTGGAACAAACATGTGACTGTAAAATGGCTGCTGTGCCTGCCAGAACTCTATAAATGTCCAATTCCTTCACACGAATGTTTCTGACATTTCTGAACTAAATTTACCCTGACCTCTGACCTTCTGTGGAGAAAAAACAAAAAATAATTTATTTACTGGTATTTACTTTACCAGCAAAACATATTCAAAATTCAATCAAATAGCTGTAAGGTAGATTTATGGTTCTGCACGAATTGCACCAATACAGCACACTGTAGCTGACATGACGGGGCTGCGGTGCCTATGGAGATACCATGTGGACACAACAAGAATTGAAAATGTTTCTGATAGAAGTAGAGATGGCTGGAAGTGAATACATTAAACAAAGTTTTTAAAAACACAATCACAATCTGATTGTTTTCACTATCACACAGCTAGCAAAGCCATTTCCACTACAAACTTTCTGCTCACCACAACCCCCGCCCTCTTCGGCAGTGAATAAGATAATACAGTGACATTGAGTAGGCCAATATTCAGTAATGAAACAAGGTGAACCTTCCCACCACTGTAAATTTAACTTTACATGAATTGATGTCATTTAAAGGAAAAATTCTGTGAATATTTGTGAATATTGTGGTGGGACATGCTAGTGGTAGAGTCCTGCAGAAGTCCTGCAGAAGTAAAAACAGAAAAGAACTTAAGATCAACAAGAGAAACAGAGCCAAAGATGGAGCCACACAGAAGCTGCTCAAGAGATGAAAGGCCCAAAAAAATCCATGCTGAAGGCTTCTCTGCTGTGTTTTTCTCCTTTGGAGGACTAGTTTGAAATGTACTTTACTCCACAGACATGCAGATCTCTAGGGAGTGGGCCGAGGTGTGACAGAGCCAGACATTAAACAGAAGCTAGGCCAGGTTAGAGGGGCCAGGCGTGGGAGACAGGAGAGAGCCTGTGGGATAGAGCCCTGTGTAGGCACCAACTTAACCTGCCCCCCTCCCCCTCATCGCCAGTCCTATCTGCTCACCCACACACTCTCCTCCATCCCCACTCCCCCTCGCTCCTCTCCTCTATTTTCTCTTCATTGTATTCATCACCCTCTGCCCACACTGCAAACTCCATGCTGAGACAGAGAATAAGAGCTCTGCTTGTGTGTTCTGCTAAAAAGTGACATGTAAGAATGCACTGCAGCACTCCCCCTGACTGCCGGCGTTTCCATTCCACACTGAGGACAATTTGAAGTGGTCTGTACTGCTCTAAACAACAGCAGCAGACATATACAGAGACAGCCAGTGAGAAGGGAGGGGAAGTTATCAGTCCCAGGCTAGTGTTTAGAAAATGCACACAGTCATTGGTGAGAAGAGGCAGTCCTGTCAAAGCCAACGGTGTGTTAACCCTCGACAGAAAGACTCATGCAGTGCTGGAGTGACCAGACAGTAAGCACAAGCTGCCCACTCCTTACTTACAGTTCTCCATCATGGTCGATCTGGTAGAACAGATACAAAATTAGTTTTTGATGTTTAGGGTACAAATGTGTACCTATTCATTCTCAATTAAAGGTACAGTTACTAAGTTAACCACGTCAGACAAAAGTCTGGAGACTGGAAAATTGCTAATAAGGTTACAATATCCACCTTCCAGCATCTCTAAAGCAATCAGTTTAACACAAAATATCTTGTGTATGTGTAAGTGTAAAAACATAAACTCACCAATTTATGGTGGGTTATATGCCTGACTATTTCTTGGCCACACGGTGTAACTTCCTGGACTTTCTGCTGGTTGAATATCCCTGGCCAAGAAATTGGCTTGCACAGCTAGCAGTTTCCCCTGTTTCCAGTTTTAATGCCAAGCTTAGCTAACCAGATTCTGGCTCCAGCTCCAAGTTTACTGTACATGTAAGAGTAGTATCAATCATCAATCTTATAACTCTCTGCAACAGAGCGCATATCCAGACATATTGAACTAGTGTTGGATTCCTTTAAGGTAGTGGCCACAGTGCTTCTGGCTTGACCCTATAGACAGGGCCAGATCTTGTTTTTGTTGTGGCAACTCATTGTAGTTGGTGTGTCTACACTGACTTCCAAATTTGGAGAAAAGGGGTTTAAAAAAAAGAAGAAGAAAAAGTTTTCAAATTTTCTTCCCTAACAATTATACTGTTGTTTAAAGGTACATTTTTGTCACTTGAGGTACACAAGTACAAATACAAGTAGAAAAATAACTGAAGTAACTGAATTGTACTTTAATAGGGTGCTGCCCCAGTGTCATGCTTTTTTACTCTGAAACGTATAAGTCCACCTTTTTCTTTTCTTTTTCACACTGAACTCTAGACATCAGTTTAGAGACCCTCTAATGTGAAGGTCATGCAGAAAGTGCTTGCGCCATGAGTTAAAGGCCTGTGGTTGATGTGGTCAGCAGTTACTCCTCTTCTAAACCAAACACAAAGGGCAGTGAGCGCTCTTTACAAACGGGGACAGTACCTCTCTCCTCTTTCTGCTCTGCTGCTTTTACAACACAACCATCACCTCAAAAGAGCATTGTTCAGGTCTGCTCTCTCTCTCCTTTCTGCTTGCTGTTTTCACTCTTAAGCTGGTACTACTTTTGACTCTGTGTTCATTCATGTGCACTCATTGGTCAGTGATTATGAAGTCTCATTCTCTCTGTCTTTTGCTTGCTCTGGGTATGTGTCAGCATGTAGAGTATATACTGCAGATGATCCTCTCTGTTTATCGAGAGAGAAAGGCCGAAAGAGAAATGGCCCTCATGGCCCTGGACTCTCAACAGTACGTCACATCTGCTCTCAGTGTCCTTTGTCTCGCCAGGCTCATGTGTGGCATAATCCTCAGTCTACTGGCCCAAGGCTGTTCAGGTTGTCTGCAGGTTGTCCGTACTTGGTCTAAGTGTGCTTATGTGTGTGTGTGTGTGTGTGTGCTTATGTGTGTGTGTGTGTGTGTGTGTGTGTGTGTGTGTGTGTGTGTGTGTGTTTGTGTGAATGTCGTTCCCTGTGTCCAGCATCCCTCTGTATAGCCAATGGCACTACACATAACCACCTCAATCACTGAGAATTCCCACATTATCCCAGGAGGACGAGGGGAAACGGACACGTTTCACATTTGTTACCAGGCACATGTCTTTGTGCGTGCGTGCGTGCGTGCGTGCGTGCGTGCGTGCATGCGTGTATGTGTGTGTCCACTTGTGTTGGTGTGTGTGCCAGTGTGAGTGCTGCTATGCTACTCTGATCCCTGTCAGGGCCTTAAGCCAAGCCCGCGGCAGGTCCGGCAGCAAAACTCATAAAACTGTAGAAGACTTTCCCAGCAGTCAGACATGGACTGACACAGAGAGAAATAGAGCTGCTGGCAGTGTTCCTGCTTGCTGGTACATTAGTATTTTTCTACAGTCAGGAAGCTGCAGGTTGGCCGTCAGCAACCCCCCCCAACAATCTGTGTCCATAAAGATGTAGATACAAATGCAGCATGAGACAGCGCATACAGGACGCAAACTCGCAGACCTGCATAAGCAGAGACATGTCACTGACGTCACTCAGCTACCTCACACCTCTCCTGACATACTTTCTGAAGCAAGCCCTGTGCCAAAACCATGCACATACACGCCCCAACCCACATCACACATCACACAAAGTAGAATAGCAGGCCTTGTCCCATCTCTGCTCTGTCCGAGGGGAGACAGTTCAGTGGAAACATACACAGCAAAATCAACCATAAGGAGAGAGGATGGGGAAAAGTATTGGAGCCCCCTCTAATACTTTTCCCCATATATAACTCACTTTGTTATGACACAAAACAACAGGCGGGGTGAAGAGAAAACATACAAAATTTAGGAATGAGAGACAGGAAAATGTTCAAATGAAAGGCAAACAAAGCCTGACAGCTAGAATAACATCACAGCAGTTTCTTGACCATACATACGCACCTCCGGCAAGAGCCTGTAATATCAATTTATGTTAGCAATCAAAAGCTCATAGGTGGAGAAGGAACTGGCACTTCTTGAAAAATTACCAAAAGACTGAGTAAAGAAAAAGTCTGATATTTTGGGATATGTGCCTGTTAGCTATCTTGCTGAAATTTTAGATGAAAAAAACACACTTGTCTGTAGGTTAGTTTGGTATGGCACAAAGACTGGAAAAGGAGGGTCACTGCATTAGTCATTACATGCAATATGGTTGAACACGTCATAATCTGTCAAGCATATTTTCTATACATTTTACATACATTTTCTATACAATTGGAATTTTTTTTAAATGTGTCCTGAATTAATGAAGATGTGAATGAGAATCTGTGGTCCAACAGAAAGGAGGACGGGAGGAAGAGGTTTTCAGGCCTGGGGTGGGCTGTAATCAGCACCAGAACTGGAGATGAGCGAGAGGGCAATGAAACCCGATGAAAACGCGGCAGGTTCAGGCACGAACAGGTGAGGCGTTAAGCGGGAGAGGAGGAAATTTGTAGTGAGGTTATTTGTAAGTACCATTATACATCATCCATCGTGTTGATTAGTCCGTGAGTATTTGTTCATGTGAAGTTAAAGTTATTAATTCTTGTCTTTTGAGAGTGTGATATTATACTGTGTTGAAATGAATTGAATTAATGAAAATTTATATTTATAAGTGTCATTATTATTACAGTTTTGTATTTCTCTGTAATGTAAAAGATTGTTAACAATGCTACTTAACATTCTTTCTCAGCACTGGAACTCAAACCATTTTCTCATGTTCTCTCAGGCTGTTCTCCCCTGTTTCCAGTTTTTATGCTGAACTTAGCTAACTAAGCTAACCATCTGCTGGCTGTACCTTTTAGCTTGTGACGTTGTTCCTTTAACGGACAGTTACATGATTGGTATTGATCTTTTCATCTAATTCTCAGGAAGAAAGTGAATGAGTAATAAGTGAGTATTTCACAAAAAGCTGAGCTATTTCTTTAAATTAAAACTAAAAGAAAATGTAATAAATAAAGGAATGTCTGTCTTTCTTTTCACCACTGTCAGCTAAGTGGTGTGAGAGTCACTGAATTACTGCTGAATACAGATTTTGGAATAATGTTGGACGGGGATCAGGTTTGTACATTTTGAGTTGAGATATGGGTGACAGCTGGGCCTCCCACAGCGGTCCAGCAAACAGACAGCACACTGATGTTTCCCGCTGTCGTAACACTCGTGGGACCAACCCAGCATTTGGCCGGCAGAGTCTGCCCAGCAACAATTAATGCTGAAATGTATGCTATGCCGCACAGGCTGTCATTTACCATGCGTTGCAATCTCTGTGGATTGATTGGAAACAAAATCAATGTTGTTCAGGGACTGACTGCCAGCATTTATAGAGCTGTCAGTGCAGCCTTCCTGTAGGGGAGTGGCGTGGTGTACAATGGCCGTGTGGATGGTTTGTTTAAGGCTAGAGGCCTGTGGGTGTTGACACAGCTGCCAAGGGAGCAGAGACGAGATGAGGGAGACAGAGACATTTGCTTGAAACCAAATTGAGTGTCAGGGTCAGGGGTAATGACTATGAAGACGGAATGATGATGAGCGGCGAGGGGAAGTGAACGTGTGTCAAAGTTTCAAACTGAGAAACACATTTTACTCTCAGAACATAATTTTGGTTCCTAAAAATACAATAGCCACAACTTATGTGCTATGCAAATGACGACTTTGTTTACGTGTGTGGCGTACATGTGTCTGTGTGTTGTGAGTTGTGGTGAGGACAGACTGTTTTTATCATTATCAGCATTTATCCTTCAGGGTGACCCCTGGCTCTCTCTCATTAGCAAACTCTGTTTTGTGTGTTGTTTGTGTGTGTGTGCGTGCGTGCGTGCGTGCGTGCGTGCGTGCGTGCGTGCGTGCGTGCGTGCGTGCGTGCGTGCGTGTGTGTGTGTGTGTGTGTGTGTGTGTCAGAGAGTTGTTTGTCCTCGTCAGGATTAAAGGGCTTTTCAGTGAGAGGAAGCTTTAACGCTACTTAACCCATGTTGCCTTAACCCTGCAGCCAACGACCTTTGTCAGTTCTCCAATCTTTGTACTTCCTGTTTCACACAACTCCTGTCTTAGAAGATATGACAATGTACCAGAAAAAAAATCTGTGACAGTGGCCTAACTGTGAAAACACACTGCAACCACTTTTTAATAGGAAACACATTGAGTATGAATGCTGGGACACAGCAGAGTAGCCCAACAGTACATGTTTTGACTGAAAGGCTGTAGGCAGTGGGAGAATTCTGTTTTTTTGATGTAATCTAACTGCTCTATATTATGCAGTAAGCCCCCTCCACACACACACACACACATTAAAGAGAATGCGACGTTCACTGTTACAAATACCAGGGGGCAGAAACTCCAGTAGTGGAAAGTCCAGACAGACCCAACACACTTACTCACAAACAGCAGCATGTCTTCCACCCATCTCAGGAAACTGCAGCCTAGCATTGTCATTGTATCATTGTACAGAAGCCTGCAAGCATGTAAAGGTTAAAGTGTTTATCAGCTTTAAAAATGCACTATTATACAGCATGTTAATAGTGTGTTATTTGTGTAATTGCCGTGTCATTAAACAGACATAAAAGATCTGACAAAGTCATAAATTACAATGTTATTGTAGATCTATGGGTAACCGGCCTTAAACAGTAAACAGTAACTATTAAAGGCTCTGAATATGTCATTAAACAGACATAAAAGCTGTTTAAGCTGGTTTACTGACAGATCATGATGAATGAATCTATTAGAAGTCTGTTAGAGTCAGAAAAAACATCATAAAAAACGGACTTTACTTGTATTACTTTTGAAGTGTTGTTGTTTTGATTTCTTTATTGCTTTATGTGTTGATTTATGCTGTTTTTGTGTCATGTTGTATTTATAAAGTCTCCTATGTATTTTAAACTGCACTAGGCGTACGCTGCTTGATATGATCATAAGCACATTTGCCCTGATGAAGGTCTGTCAATTGGGACACTTGGCTTCATTATATAATTCTTGCACTGTGCAGAGACCATATGACATCTGAGGTGCTTTGACAGTTCGCTAATTATTCATCAATATGGCTGTTTTGACAGAAATACCAAGGTATGCAGATAATCTTAATTTCCTGCAGAGGACAGGCATCCCCCACAGCTACACCGCTCCAAATTTTTGATGGAACAAAAACAGCTATGGTGGTATGGGACCAGAATTATTTCTCCCAGTCAAATTAGCCTCTGGAAACTAATGTAATTATTTAGCACTTCAGTGGGCCATAGAGGCTGGGGGGTTGGGGGGCAGCATGCTCGAGCTGACATGATTTCATGCAGAAAATTTATTCAACTGTCAATATCATTTAGATCTGTCCGGGTGAGCACTGGAGGCTGCAAGGAGGGAGTCACAGATTGCAGCTTAATCATAATGACTGTCTTCAATCTTCACTTATTTGTGTTTGTCTGTATCCATTGACCGTGTATGTGTGTATGTATGTATTTGTACAGTATGCATGTGTGTGTGTGTGTGAGNGTAAGAAAAAATGGTCTTTAATTCAATATTAATACAAAACAACAAAATCCACCGATTTCTATTAGTGACAACTGTGTTTTGAGTTGTTAGTGCTTGAATGATTTATATTGGGTTTATTGAATCTATTGCTCTTTTTAGGTACTCTGAAAGCACTATGGCACTATGGGATGGTAAGATCAATCTTCCATTCCTCATCTCACTGTTTCATCTCTGAGTGGTCAGTGCCTATGATACCACCCAAGATAGCATCCCTCCAGATCTTTACCATTCCAAACATGAACTCTTTCCGAACCCGTGCCTTTGCAGAAACAAAGATATGACATCAAAGAGAAAGAAAGTACAAAGAGATTTCCATCCTGAGTGATCAGTGACCAGGACAGCAATAGTACCTGTTTTCCTAGTCTGTGAGTTCAAGGTTGACCTGAATGAACAGACAGAGACCAGAGTAAGCGGGAGATGGAGGGACATGCAATTTCAGACTTTTCCAAACACTGTAGAGCTGATGCTCAGCATTGGATAAATTGTAAAAAGAAAGAGGTGTAGCAGAGTCGGTGTACAGACAGTGACTGGAAAAGTCAACAAAGCAACCATCTGCAAGAGAATTGATTCTATCTATCATTTGCATGTTTAAGCTTGGAGCGTTAAAACCGACAAAGAGGTATTTGCATTCTCTCTTTAGTCATTTGCAAAGGCAATTCAGGAATGACAAGAGTGTGTGCTGTGAAAGTCAGTCTAGAAGGGGCCGACTGAAGAATTCACATGTCATGTCTTGTGTCCCTTTGCCCCTGATCGTGCATTCCACTTTTTCTAACATATATGTTAGAGAGTTATGTAAGGTAGTATGGTATGTGTCTGTGAGAGTGTGTCTGTGTGTGTGTGTGTGTGTGTGTGTGTGTGTGTGTGTGTGTGTGTGTGGGTGTGGGTGTACTACTTTGTTCCCTAAGGCTCTGTGAGTGTCCTGACAATTATATTCAATTATCAGTGCGTCCTGCAGGGTACAAGGACATGGAGGGGAAGAAACTCAGACGGCAATCAAGACAGAAAAACGCAAGTGGACGTTGAAACGAGATCTTGTTGAAACAGTATGAGCCCCCAAGCTGTCCTATAAAACAGACAGGACTCTGCATGTTATATGACTGTGAGAGGGCACTTTCTTATACTAAAGTAGAAACACACAAGCAGTTCAACCCACAGTTGAGAGGAATACAGATGATGTTTATGTGTTGACACTTTAGACATGCAGTTTATGGCCTGGAGTCTGGGTCTAAAAAACTCAGGTATGAAGCAATAATGTGAACACAACAAAAGGTCAAAACATTGCAATAAAATCATGTATAAATATTAGCAGTGGACACATTAAAGGGATTACTTCATGTCTACAGTTATAATCTGTTAATGGGGATTAGTTTGAATAAGAATAAATTGGCAATTGGTGTTTATATGCTGTCAAGGCAAACTGTCTGTGAGTTGTGTTGAGTTCTAGCTACTGTGAAATGCCTTACACACCCATATAACACGCAAAGGAGGAAGAGCAGCACATGCAAAAAACATACTGAAAGTATTTTGCTGTTACACTGATATATGTTGCACTGATAATATCTCCAAAATATTTCGATCAAGAAATGGAAAATGTTTCAGTTTCCTCCTAATAATAATTTTAGTCTAGTTGGTGAAGATTGATGATGTTTTGAATGCCACTGAGTAAAAAGCAATTACAGTTCAAGTTTAAAATACTCCAAATAGACAAATAATGGTAGTAGGTGCAAGTAGACAAGCTGCCATTACTGTAACGCCACCTCACCACATATAAGACTGTAATGTATGGATTTAACTTTTGCCAAGAAATCTCTCTCTCCCTTAGGACAGCCCTGTGATGAACAGGCGACCTGATGTACCGTGCCTCTCACCCAATGTTAACTGGTACCAGCTCGAGCTTACTGATAATGGATGGATGGATATGTCGTTGAAATAAAGGTTGTAATCTACAAAATTTACAACATTTTCTTTAGTTTCAACTAGACGTCTTTTCTGGGCTGGGCTGTTACTGCATCAGCTATTCCAACAGTAAACCTGGACTTTGGAAAAAACGGAAAGTAAAAGCATCAAGCCTCTGCTTTCATTAAATACATTTTACTTTCATAAAGCTCCATTAAAACCTCTTGTTCTTATTGCATTCTTAGCGGCATACTGACAAAGGACCAACTATGGACTGCTAACGACCGAGTGATCTGCCTACAGATGGTGAACTGCCACCTGGTTGATGTTTTGCTAGCTTGTAATTACATTTCCAGGCCGAAAATCCACTTTTATGGTATCATGTGTTTCAGATGTTTATTAAATGACACTTTTCTTCTGATTACAATGACAGGAATCATGGTGTTTGATGATTTAAATCGTAAGCCAATGAGTAATTCCTGCTGAGTTTAATTAGCAACTCCGCAGCACTTTCATAACCAGACCATGGAGGTCGGAGAGAAGTGGTACATTTATGTTCTTTTTTTCCCAAAGCCTGTGTCACAACATTTCAGACTAGTGCTTTGAGTCTAAATAACGTCCACATTCACACAGACCACCTTCATCTGTCAAAGGGGGCACACGCTAACCGTAACATCTCTGCTTTCACTGTCAGTTTTGGTTGCACTTTAGAGTGTGACACATAAATCAGTCCCCCGATTTCTCTATACCTTTTTTATCCAATAACACACATTTGAAACATTTGTCAATATATTTATGATTAAATGGTGTTTTTATATTAGACAGTGTTAGCCTAGATTACTGTGATACATTTTGCCAATGCTTTCTCTGTCTACTTGGTTATGTTTTTAGTTTTTTCTCTTTTGCTGCATCTATGTTAAACAGGTTGTTAAACATACTTTTGAATTACAATACTGAGCCCATGACAAATGTTTTATTCATTTTGCATCTTGACAATTAAGTTTAAAATTATCTGTCAAAGTGCCACATTTCCTTGCGCCCTTAAACACTTTCATTCCCTGTTTTTCATCATTTGCCTAACTGTTATCACAGTACCTACAACTCACATGGCCAAATCCAAGCACTGGTAGTTGCGACTGATAGTTGAAATTATTTAGTATGGCATGAATTTTTGGTTTAAAAGGTTTGCAGCCTCGAAATTAGAAGTGACCATAAGAACAAAAGCAAGACACACCAGTAAAGATTTAGTAAATCACTACAAGGAGGCTGAAAAGTATGTGTAGTATGTCTGCAGAGCTGTTACTGCATTTATAATAGTGAAGTACTTATTTTCTGAAAATGATCATCCTTTGAATTGTATTTGTATTTATCACGTACACCATCTCATTTAATCAAATGTATTTCTTTAAAAGCAAACTGCTAGAAGTGATACACTGCAGTGTGAAGGTTACGCAGTATCAAGGGATTATGGGAGGTTTACTGATGTCAGGTAAGGTGAACAACAGGCCAAACTGCTGAAAAAAAGTTGCTATAGTCTTTTTGTAACTATTGTAAAGTGAATTCATGAAATCCGTACTTTAAAACCCAAGTGCATACTTTGGCATGGAAGAGTGAAAATATTGTAAATTCCTTGCACTATTCATTTCCCAATTTTTTTCCCCGTCCCTCTCCTGTTCCTCTCCTTCACTTTTCATTACTCTTTTCCTCTGCACTATTTTCTTCTCTTATTCTTCCACCCACGCTAATCCTATTTTATTCAAGACATACTGTATAATACAACACAATATGCAGGACCTTGGCTCTGATAATGTTTCTAAGGGCCTCCACATTGGCTGGGCCCCAGCTAGGGTTGAGTAGTCCATCGTCTGCACCATCCACTATCTCTCGTCCACCTGAGGCCATTCTGGGTGCTGAAAGTGGTTGCGGCCAGGCTTGCGTCACTGGAAGGCTGAGAAAGCAACGTAAATGTCAGAGGAATTAGCTGCCTTGCCGGCGCCCACGGAGCCCGGCATGACAATGGGTGGGAGAGGAGAGAGGACAGTGGGTACAGTAGAGCATCCGTAAGCCAATCCACAGTGCTCTCAACTCACCTCTACTTCTCCCTCACTCTCTTCTTGTTTTTCTTTTCTGTCTGTATTTCTCCTCTCTTGCCAACTCATTTCTTCCTTGCTTGCCCTCCCCCTCCCCCCTCCGTTCTCCCTTGCACTCTTTCTGTATCACTGTCTCGCCCACCTCGCCTCTGCCCGCAAGCAGTTTGGAGCAGATTATAGCCCTGCCACCCCCACTCGCCCATATACACAAACATTCACTCTGGCACTGACACGCACACATAAACACACACATATATAAGCGCACACAAACACACGTTGAGACTTTGTGTATCTCCGCCACCTACAGTGCCACTACATCATCCTCTCCCAGCGGCGCTCAAGCATGAACTTGTTTAGAACATCCTGTCCAGTCCAAATGTGGTCAGACATGTGACAAAATGCCCCCGCGAGCCAAATAACCAAACATACCCATTATCAAAGTCAAACAGACACCTCCTCTGACAGTTAAGGTTATATCAGAGGTGAACCGCAATGCAAGCAGTGATTAGATGTCCAACAGAATCAAGCTGTTTTTGTAATCACATGTTTACTGAGTGTAGTGGTAATGCAAACCCACAATTTAGACCCATGGACTCACCCACGAAAAAATGAAAGTTTTTAGGGCAAGAAGAGAAAAAAACATCTTTAAACACTACTTATCTAGTAAACCTTTTGGAAAGATTGCTATTTAAAGTAAAACCTTTTCTATTAAACCTATTGCATGTGCATTATCATGTTGTGTGTTCTTATTGACTTACCAGGCTAATGCAGACACTTCATAAACACATCATCAAATCTTTTACAGAAAGGGGGCAGCAATGCAGAGGCAAAGCATGCACTGAGGTGGAGTTTTGGCAAAGGGGGGAGCATTGTGTGTGTGTGTGTGTGTGTGTGTGTGCATGTGTAAATATGTGTGAGTGTTTCTGTTGTTTTTGTGAGCATGCATGAGCTCCTCTTTGTTCCGTCTGCCATTCTGGCCCCTGTGTAGCCGGTGTTTGCTGCACACTGTACGGCTGAATGGGGACTGCGTGGGCCTGACCTGCGATCTCACCGCCCACCACTCGCACAGACACACAGCCTGGGCAACAGCCTCCGTTTTAGCCTGCAAGAAAGAGAGTGTGTGTGTGTGTGTGCATTTGCAGGGTAAATACAAATCATCCCTTCCTTTTCCTCAATGTCGCTCTTTCCCTCTCGGTGCGTATGTGTCTCTCCCTTATCATTAGTGTTTCTACATCCTCCTCAGGGGACAGTCCCTATGACAACCTCAGTGCTACTGTCAATCACCATGGCTGCTTTATCCTCCTTGGCTTATATACTATATAAGTGGCTACTTCACCTTTGACAGGTGTGCAGATGGCACGTCGCACAGCTGTATAGCGCACATCAACAAATGCATGCCACATTACTAACTCACTGAATCATGTTGTGCAACTCTAACAGTGTTCTTGTCATCTGCTTGCCATGTTTGATCTTATTTTTGTTATCATATAGCACATGTTTGTATGCTGCAGCATTAAATGGCTAATAATAGATTTATTGATTCAGTCCACGTGGATGAATGGAAGTGTGAAACACAACTTTGTCATATGTAACTCTAAAGGTAGCGGTTGTTGTTGATGCATCTGCACGTGTGTGTGTGTGTGTGTGTGTGTGTGTGTGTGTGTGTGTGTG
>JAPMOB010212238.1:0-43050 GCA_029875015.1 Lepomis gibbosus | reverse complement strand
CTTGCCGCCCCTCCTCCCATCTCCACCTCAGCCTGTTCCACTCACCTCGTGTTTTCACCAGCACCTTCCTTTGTCCCAGCAGTGTTATCCACCCCTCTCTGACAATGATGACTACTGTACCTGCCTCAGTTCTCCCTTGTAAAGTGGCTTGGCCTTCAGAGACCAGCTACACTCCGGCTCGGGCCTCTCAGGGTGTTGGGGGACATGAACAGACGATTACAGCGTGAAAACTAATACCAGCGGGAGGAGATAATGGCAGAGGACACAGATTTCAGATTAGAATTGGGGTATTTTTGTCCATATATAAGTTTAGTAAAGCATTGCATTTGCCATTCTGAAGGGATTCTCAATAGTGCATACAGGGAGACACGCACAGACTTTTTCACAGTGGCTCCCATTCAGCCCCATTTTGCATCACAACCAGGAGAAGCGCAGAAGACGATGTTTTTTTTTTTTTGCGCATGTATGTGCTCAGAACAATTATGTCGAAATAAATCTATTCAAATTGAAGTCTGCTCCAGTTTTACCCCGACAAACTGAGATTTGATTTCCAAAATGCTCGCTCGTCTCGTCTACACAAAGAAGCCGGCGGGGAGAGGGTGCAATCGCTGGAGAGAAGTGGGCTGGAAGGCAAATCTAGGTGATGCGTATGTTCTTAGAGTGCCCCTGGGTCTTCCATGGGTAGGTAGGATCTGACAAAAGAGATCTGTACAACAAAAAAATCCTCCACTCTGCTTGAGCATGGGATATTAAGCCCAGATAAAGATTCTCTCTTAAACATACTCCCTTCTCTCTTTTCATCCCTCTTTTTTCCCCACCCTCTGCAGTGGCAGAAGAAATTACCCATTGTACCATTAGATAAACCCAAACAGCCCTCTCCATAAGACCTCCAGTTCCTTGTGCAGTCCCAGCTTGGCGTCCCTCGGGTGTTTGTTCAAAAGGAAAACTCTGCGGTGCCTCCGGGGGATGTTTAACTCATTGCAATGGCAAGTATTTAGAGAAAACTCAACAAGTTTGAGGCTGTCAAAGCTAGAATCCAACTGTCAGGCAGAATTATGTCTCTGAGGCGTCTGATGTGAGGTAATGACCAATTGCATCATTTTGACAAACCCACCATCGATGAGAACTAGGGCAGACGGCGATTGCTTTTGCACAAGTGTTTCATTTGAATTTGAAACACTGCTGCTAAGTGCATTTAAATGATGCTGATTAACTAAGATTATAGCTGCAGCAGGGATGTGATTTCTGTTTTGATACAGAGCACAAATTGAGGCAGAGCAAACAGTTTTTTTTCTCATTTTTTTTGAGTGGCTAATGAATAATTGAAAGTCAGCAGAGGGTACATCAATAAAGTGGTAATGAAGCATATTTGTGTGAAATTTCAGATTCTCGAACTCTGTCACTCTTCTAGCAGTCTATAGCATCTGGTGTTCTGATGAAGCTGTATGTTAATTTGATTCTTATTAAATGGCACCTTTTCAGATATGTCAAGAAATCATTAAAGATTTTTTTTAATTAATACAAACTGAATAATGATACCATTAATAGTGTAACTGCTACTACACCTTATTATTATTATTATTATTATTATTATTATTATTATTATTATTATCACCTATTTCAACCAAATAGATTGTTTTCTAACCCTAATCCCTATTATTATTAGTAGAAGTATCATTAATTGCCAGCAGGTTTGTGTCATGTCATATTACTATAGTGTTATGTTATGTAGCTGTTTCATCCAAGGAATATTTCCTAACTGTGTACCTCACCCTAACCCTGACCCTGTATAAAAATAATAAATACACTAAACACTAAATACACAAAGCACTTCAAATCCTCTGTGCTGATGTTTCAACAGCAGTCTTTCCAAAACTGAGGCTTTGGTGCCCTCTATCTTTGAGTCAAGGCGGCAAAAGAATATAATTGACCCAATGTAAACTGATCAAGTGTTTCTTGGCAATTTCATTCATTTGGAGACATTTGCGATCAAAGCCAGTCATTCTATGTGACGTACAGCTATAAATATATAATGCGCAGGAGAGTAAATAAGAAATGATTCTGCCAACAAAGGCTCATGTAGAACCTGATGCTGATATTTTGATGCTGAATAATTCGGTTGAAATTTTTACAAAAGCAACACTTCACTTAGATTTTTTATTTACAACAGTGTCTACAGGTCACTTTCTTTGGAATAAAACTGTTCCTTTGTTCTGCCTTTTTCTAACACAGTTGTGGCATGTTGTGTCCACCTGGAGTACTGTTGACCTTCTGCGAGGCAGCTACCTGGTTAAAGAAGTCCATTTTCAAGGCTGTTCTTGCTCAAATCAAAACTCCATTATAGATTTTACCTCCAGGGGAACCTAGGGCTCACAAGGTCCTTGGCAATTTTACCTGAGGAAGAAGCTAAAAGGATTTGAATCTCTGAGGATGGGTGAAGAGAGGGAGGGTGTGAAGACCAGAGAGAGGGTGGGATACGCACCCCAGGACCCGGGCCTAATCTTTCTCTGCCAAGTAGGGAGCAAAGCAGAGCAAAAATGGAGATTCAGATATGGTTCAGTGGCACTGAACCCTAAACATCAGGGCCTGCAGAAGTGGTGGAGGAGGCAGAGAAACCTTGAAAAACAAGGGGTGAAAAAGAAGAGCTGAGAGATTGTTGTGGAGCGATTGCCAGGGGAGCTAAGCTACCCAAAACAAGAGCTTCCAATACATTTAACATATATGAAAGAACAACAGCTCTCTCCTCACACCATCCTTAACTATTTGTACTAACAAGACAGATGGAGGCCAAAGATGCAGACAGATCACATCAGGACATCTGTCACTTCATGGCAACAGCCTCCTTAATAAGTGACAAGGCTTCCTCACCCGTGGGCACAGGACGAGGGAGGGCGGGGTCAGTGTCTCGCAGCAGTGGCTGTGCAAAGCAGCCGTCAAAGTCATGTGGTGCCCTTTTTTAAAACAACTTGTCCCAATTACAGCCAATCACATGCGATCTGTGCCCTTGATTATAATCCTGGGCAGCAGACATCAAAGTTGCCTTCTATGGGTGCTGACATGAGGCTGTGCAGTAATTAGTGGACTTCACTGAGGAGAGTTTCATCACCAAATGTTTTCAAAATACTGAATGTCTTAATTTGCAGGGGGTGGGGTGGGGAGGGGGGTCACATCGGGAGAGAATAATGCCCTACAGAAATAATTAAAACATAATTACAGCTCATCAGCTGTGCAAGTGCCCACAAACTGCTGTCGCTGAAGATCTGCCGCTTTCCTAGGGGCATCAGCAGAGCAGCAGGCCACATACAGATCCTTCACAGCACAGCCATGCTTGCACCAAATAAATGCTTATGTCTTACTACCAGAAATACCAGGAAGAACATAAATTGGCCACAACCGCCCAATTCCTCTAGCTGTAACATTGGTGCTTATTATCCTTGATAAACACATGCATTTGTTAAAAATATGTTGTCTGCCAAGGACAAACCAGGCAGCACTCATCAAACCGGAAAGCACAGAATGCACAGCAGGTCGTTAAAGCAATAACTTGTCTCCTCAGCTGATGTGTCAAACTGTATGCGCTGCAAAACAGAGACGCACAGATTGAGAAGCCGGCCAACCTTTTAAATTGACATCATGTTAGCTCTGTCCCCAGGTTGCCGGTTGGGTTGATGGCCATTGGTTCTATGATGACCACTTCATACACACATGGCTGGCAGCGTAGTCCTGCGAGGGGGAAACTGCACACTAAGTGTTTGTGACGAGGGCTCAGGCCATTGCTTGATTCCAAGGAAGTAATGAAGGCTGGACTGTAGGCTGTGTGTTTTCTTCATCCACCTGATGGCAGACTTCTAACAACGCCAGTGTCAGGCTGGCTTAAAGTCACGCATCCTCCCTCTGCAGCTCGTCCACAGCTATCACGACATGTGTTTACTCCTCCCAGCCGAGGGTCGAGGAGCAGAACAATCGTCACAATCAAGTCTGGTCTGAGGATGCATGCCTTGTATGTAATTCACAGAACAAATCAGTTGGCAGAGTGTGCTTGTTTACAGACATGTATGCCAGGAAGAAAAGCTAAAATAGAATGCTGTCTAGGGGGGAAATACAAGTACAAATCAGCTTAGAGGGACGCGTTGATGACATTATAACCTAGACTAGTATTTCTTTACATGATGCATGATGCTCCTCCAGTCTACATTTTGAAGTGTCCTTGGGCAAGATACTGAACCCCGAATTGCCCCTGGTGGTTCCACCAGTGTATGAGTGTGTGAGAATGGTGAATGTAAGTGCTTTGAGTGGTCGCAAAGACTAGAAACATGCTATGCAAATACAGAGCATTAACATTTATAAACTATTTTAGAGAGTATTTCTAAGCATAGATTAATTTGTTACATACATTTTTAAGTACTTATCAGTGGCGTTGTCAATAACTATAGCTCCACCTCTGATACATCTGTATCTGATGTATAAACAGTTAATGATGCCTTAATAACCATATGATTACCCACGTGTGCAAATCTTACGGTGTGTCATAAGGCAGTTATAAACTGTACACATGTAGGGTACAAATCATTCATGCACTGTACCAAACAATCACAGGTGGCTTTTTTAAAGTGTGAAAACTTGTTGCTGGTTATACAATAGCTATGGGTGCTTCGTGAGAGGAGTTGTAGCTGTTGCAAATTACTTTAAGAAACACTTAAAAAGCCCTTATATCTGCTTGGCACTATATTATAGTTTTTATAAATGCTGTACTTATTGATTATGTACTGTATAAAATGTTAAATAAAGGGGATTAAAACAAAATCTTCTGAATTTTTCAGTGGTTAATTTTCATTATTTGTTCATTTAGAAATATAAAAGAAAAATATAAATATCACCAAGCATTATTTAGCCTCCACGCTTCACTTGTTGTACAGATTCTCAATTGGTGAATGTTACTGACAGTAACAAGTAGTTTAAAAGACATCAAGAAGTAATGCCAATTTTGCATGGCACTCTAAATTCCAATGTCCAACGTCAATGTCTGTTTATAGATCCATCCATCCATCCATTATTTATACCTATATATATGCTTCGCAGGGTCTTCGCTGGAGCTTAACCAAATTCACTTAGGGTAGAGGTGTTGTACACCTTGGACATGTTGGCAGTCTATCACAGGGCTGACACACACAGTATCTCACACAAGTGAGTACACCCCTCACATTGTTGTAAATATTTGATTAAATCTTTTCATGTGACAACACTGAAGAAATGACACTTTGCTACAATGTAAAGTAGTGAGTGTACAGCTTCTAACAGTGTAAATTTGCTGCCCCCTCAAAATCACACATCACACAGCCATTAATGTTTGAACCGCTGGTAACAAAAGTGAGTACACCCCTAAGTGAAAATGTCCAAATTGGGCCCAATTAGCCATTTTTTCTTCTCTGTGTCATGTGACTTGTTATTGTTACAAGGTCTCAGGTGTGAATGGGGGAGCAGGTGTTAAATTTGGTGCTGAAAGTTCAGCATGGCACCTCATGGCAAAGAACTCTCTGAGGATCTGAAAAAAAGACATTTTGCTCTAAATAAAGATGGCCTATAGGCCTAGGAGATAATGTATATGCAAACAACAGCTCGTGCTTGTATTCACCTCTACGGGCAATTGAGGGTCTCCAGTTCACTTTCATGTATTTGGACTGTACAGTCTACATAGAGAAGTCCCAGTTGACAATTTCTGGATTTTGACCTTTGACCTTTTAACCCACTGATAACAAATTCACTGCTCATTTGTTGTCCCTTAATTACAGTACATAATTTACAAAGAATCTACAAATCTAGTATGGGTACGAACAAAGCATTTGGAGAGCTTTGTAAAAGGTGAACATAGTGTAGAAGTGCCGAAGCAACAACATATAGAAGCCTTGAACTAATGTCTGTAAAGGTTCTCTGTCATAGTTATCCAACGAAGGTTGAGGCCAAGGGTAACTGGACCTGGCTGAACTTGGACTTGGTCTAAATGTTGCTTAACGTGAAGTTTTGTTAAATAATCTTTTTGTTGTTGTTTTACATCCTGTCCTGTGTTATTGTCCTGTCTTGTACTAGAGTCTCTTGTGAAAACACAAATGAGGACAGAAAATGAATTCACCTGTTCTGGAAAATTAAACATAAAGTTGTTTCTGTAACTTATGAAAACATAAAAGGCAGATTGTTACAGCTCTGTTTTACTGCATCATAGTGACCAAGTCAGATAACAATGTTTGTAATGATAATCTAAAACATTCATTAATTACATTCATCATTATCGATACAAAATATTTGTCTGGCAAGAAGCTGGAAATTTTAATTTAGCCTGTAACCCAATCAATGTACATAATTCGGTGCTATTCAACATTCTTTATTGCAACAGCAAAATGATATGGTTTAAGAATATGTAGTAACAACTTACTTCCACCAGAGGGCAATGCTATACAAGAAATTGGTTCCGTTAACATGAAGCTGCACCACCCTTACATCTACAGCCCTTTATTTGTGATTGCAAGTTTTATTTTAGACCAAATGCAATTTAAACTACATGTATGTTAGGTCAAACTGAAGTATACAGGCATATGATTACAAGTAAAAAATTTTAAGGTTAGAATTATAACCTCCCTCAAGGACAAACAGTATCAAAGACAAAATCAGAGTTAAAATCTAGTTTGTCGCCATAACAAATATATTTCATATGATAATGCAAGCACATTATCTGAATCTGGGTTCTCTCCAGTCTTTGACTAATTTCAACCCCACGTGTCTGCAAAGTCAGTGGAAAATCTTCAGTCTCACGTTATGTACATTACATAACAAGTGGATGTTAACATTAAAATGCCACAGAACAGAATGTTAGTAATATAAATTAGTCATGAGCTCTCTTTCATTCAAAAGAGTTTTGAATACTCTTCAAAAAACACTTGTTGGTGTTAGGATGGACTAAATACAGTAAACTTCTATCAGTCAGAGGCATTATGTTGAATGAACTGAGCTAACAAGTAAAGGAGCACCATGTGTGTTATACTGCTTCATGCATTTTTCAGATGCCAAACTGCAAGAGACTATTCGGTTTTAAGATGTTACAGCAAATAGACAGGGCATAAAAGGACAGGAAGTGTTGGCGAAACTGCACATGCTTACTTGGATCATTTAAAATACACACTTGGTAGATCATTTTAAAAGTTCTGATGTGATGACAGAGCTCTGCATGCTGGGCAGACCGTGCTGTATAATAAGTGA
The DNA here is from genome assembly GCA_029875015.1 of Lepomis gibbosus. NCBI lineage: Eukaryota > Metazoa > Chordata > Actinopteri > Centrarchiformes > Centrarchidae > Lepomis > Lepomis gibbosus. The sequence continues at coordinate 35,802 of JAPMOB010212238.1, read as the reverse complement.
GAAGAAAATATTGTATGTACACTGTTGTTTGAATTAATTTAAAAGTTCATTTCAAGGGGTTTCAGGTATTTCAGGCATCAAGGTTCAACTCTGCAATTATAAAGAATCATTCAAAATGTGTTTTTTGGTATAAAAACAGCTTTGCAGTCCAATACTGGCTTTATTTTATATATTTAAATAATAGTAATAACAATACTAGAATAAATGTTTCCTTTATTCATATAGCACATTTTAAAACCAGATTTACAAAGTGCTGAGCAGAGAGGAGACAAAAGACAATGAGACCACAAATACATAAAAGAACACACAAAATACATGATAAATATATTGTTTACAAGAAAAAAAGCATAATTATAAAACATGAGAGCACAAAAGTACAACTAATGAAAAATGTCATTGTGGGTTGGCTGTACACAAGAAAGAAAACTACTCACTGGGGGACGATCGCATCGCTCGATTATTAATAAAGTGCCCTATAGGGTGTCCTTCCAGTGGACAAAATGTGATAAAGTGCCCTCTGCTGTGCCCTTTCAGTAGAAAAAACATTTAAGTGCCCTCTACCATGCACTTCCAGTGGAGAAAATGAGATGAAGCGCCCTCTAGGGTGCACTTCCAGTGCGGAAACATGATCCAGCCATCCAGCTTACAGTGCCACATAGGCTGCCCTACATAGTAGTAGAAACACGCCTCCACACGCTCCTGCGTGCAAGACAATTTTCCCTCATTATGCTTCGGTAGTTAAAATTTCCCTCTGTTGGGTTTTTTCTTTTTTATTCTGCACGCTGGTGCCCCACTGCACACTGCCTTTTTATTTTTTCACCCCTGTCCCTCAGATAGCCTGAGTCTGCCACTGAATCTTCTATCTACACCTTTAAGAAAAAAGCACAACTGTATCAAAAGTAAAAGTACAGAAAAGGGTCAGATGAGAAGGTTTGTAATTTTAGAATGAAGTATATTCAGATTGGAATGCATACAGATAGGTATAATAAGAGGTTGTAAATACACGTTTCTTGAATTTATTTGTGCAGCAAATGTCCTCGTTTTATGTCAAAAATCAGGGATGCAGTTTTTGACAATTACGCCCCAAAACTATGGAACACAGTAGATATCAGGGAAGCCAGCTCACTAAATATGTTTGAAAGAAAGCTAAAAACTTTCCTGATGCAGGCCGGAAACTCCCTTTGCACTTTGCTGCACTTGCACACTCCGTCACTTCTTTTAAAATGCTGTATTTTTTAAATTATTTTTATGCATTGTATTTTTTTATGTTATTTTTATTTTTATTATCAAATGTTCATTATGTGTCTATTTTCATGTGAAGCACTCAGTGCATTTCTTTGTTATAAAGCACTTTGAGCTGCATTTCTTGTATAAAAGTTAACTTCAAATAAAGTTTATTATTATTATTATATTATAATGCAGTAGTAAAAGAGTCATTCTTGACCTTAGAAGCAGTTGTAGCAGTAATAATCTTAACTCAAGGTCCACTTACAATCTTTTTCTGGAGCTTCCAGACACTTTTGCTGTCTTCCTCAGAACAGGGAGTTTGCTCAGTTGTCATTTTGTTTATGGTGATTACAGCATTTAAAATTTCAACAGCAACATTTCCTTTCCAGAGGCGATACCACATTCACTTAATAATAAACACGCTTGCTGTAAACAAGTTTCATTAAGAATGTTTCTTAGATAAAATGTAAGTGGGATAAAAACTGCAAGGTCTTTTCCAAAGTAATGTGGACACTGTTTCTGGGAAAAAAATGTTTGCTTTGTAATAATTTATTGCTGTGAGCACTGTAGACCTTCTATTTTAATTCTATTCACATCGATTATATTTGGGTGTGGGGAGAAAGTCAAAACTTGGGCCAATAAAACCAAAACTATCTGCATGGTTAGATGCCATTACAGAAACGTGAGATGCTTTTTGTAATTTGAGTGAACATTACTTTTAAATGGAGGTCAAGCAAATGCACCAAGTTAATCTGAGATAAAAAAGAGGGGTTGCTTCAAAATTGCACAAATTTCCATGGAACCACTATGGACACTTTTGCATAAAAAAGGTAAACAATAAGCAGGGTGATTTAAAGGCAACTATGCAACTATGCAAATTAAATATATATGACACAAGCCATGATTATGTCTTCATCTAAAATGTCTCCGGTGATAGAGACCTTGTATGTGCCTTGATATGTTCATTTTAGAAATTGCTAAAATATCATGAAGCGTACCAATACTGTACCCTGAACTACTGTTTCTAATGGCATGATTTAAAAAAAAAAAAGACTCCTAACACCTTAAATGAAATGCCCAACATATGATGCCATGTAGGATTCTACCGTCCATCACTTAGACACTTGCATCCATTTGGAAAATTAACACTAGATTCCTGATTGATGCTCTCTTTGACCTCCATGGGGAGCGAGTCAAAGAGATGATCCTCCACAATCAGGCAGCTCCTGCGCAGGAGGCAGCACTGACCGAGCTGAGCCGGGAGACGATCCAGACAGTTTCCCTTCAGTTCCAGATGTGTCAGCTGTGAGAGGTAGCCAATTTTCTCTGGAATGGAGGAGATACAGTTGTGGCCGAGACATAAGGTCCTCAGTTTGTTGCACTTGAACAGTTGCTTGGGAACCACCTCGACTTTGTTGCCTGTAATGGCAAAATGTTGGAGGTTCTGCAGAAAGCCGACCTCCAGTGGTATTACCACAATAGAGTTATGGCTAACATCCAGGTATCTCAACTTGAGAAGGGTGAATAATGATGAGGGTAAAGACTCGAGCTTGTTGTGTGAGAGATAAAGCGACTCCAGGTTTTTGACATGGCTAATTGATAATGGAATGGTGATGATCTTATTGTGCCAAAGTTTGAGGCACGTCAGTCTCTTGAGGTGCTGAAAGCTAATGACTTCCTCTATAGTACGAATGTTGTTGGATTTTAGATCCAGCTCCTGAAGGTTGTTCAAACTGAAAATAGCATGGGGGATTCGCTCCAGCTCACAGTTAAGAAGTTCCAGCTCTGCGAGATTCATTATTTTCTTCAAACTGTTCAGCACTAGGAGTTTTGTACCATCATTATGAATGACCAACTTGATCAGATGCGGAGACAGGTCTGTTATGTTTGTCGGAATCTTTGTGAGGTTGCTTTTAAGATGCAGAATCTTTAAGTGCCTCAGGTCTCGCAGAGACTCGAGTCCGATCATTTTGTTGTTTTCTGAGTTCAGGTTACCAACCAAGTACAGTTCTCTTAAATTTTTCAACAAGTATACCCAGCTAGGAATCTCAGCAACATCTGTGAATTTGACATGAAGGCACCGGAGGTGATCGCGAAGAAAAATAAAAGCAGTCTGTTCAACTTTGGCTGGACAGTGATAGAAGTGCAGCTCCTGGAGGTTTATCATTTGTGAGATCTTAGCTGTTATCCTGGCCTCTGGGATTAATTCTAATTTAAGGATTTCCAAATCGGTGAGATCAAACACAGCATCTGGAACTCCAGAGAGCATAAAAAGATGGAGCTCCAACTTTTCTTGAGGATTGCGTGTCACGTGCTGCCGCAACTTCTCAAAGGTCCACTCATGGTTTAGGCTGATCTCCCGAAGTTTGTTCTCACTCACCTCGGAGAGAAAAACGCCAAAACGCTTTGAATAAAGCTGGTCGTACTGATCGACCATGTGGAGGAGGAAAGCAAAGTCATTCTTCACATCTGGAATATCGCTAAAGCTGCTCTCCTCTCTGACTTTTTCAAAAGAATACTCCTTAAGTGGTCGCCGAAAAAGCCAGAACAGTGTGTATATACAGATTACGCCATAAACACATATGATAGCTATATAACTAATAAGGAGTTTCTTTAGCATGAACGCCATGTTGTGTGTACAATGGAACTTGGCATATCCAGTCAAATGCTTAATTTCAGGTTCACACACATGGTCAAAATCTATAGAGGCAACAAAAGTCATTGTGTAGCACAGGATCAAAATGAATTTGACTGTTTTGATGACTGTCTGCAGGGCATACAGCCTGTAAATCAAGTCACTGTCTTCCACATGGGCACGGAATTTCCGGACTTTTTCAAACAGGGCTTTTGCTTGCTCACCATCTTTCTTGTCCAGTATGGTCATGGAGGGGACTTCACTCACAAGCTTTTCAACAGAAAACGTGACCCCAGATTTAGTCAGCATTGGGGCGGACTGGTTTGGACTGCCCTCCTCGCTGCTTGTGGACAAATGCTTCAGGAGGGAGGAGGCACCAGCCAGTCTCTGCTTGTTCTCTTCCGAGTCCTCGCACGCAGTCTCAGACAGTGCTTTGGTTGTCCAAGGCGATTCAAAACATTTTCCCAGTATGGAAACAAAATGTTCTATTTTGGAACTTGTTTTCGGATACTTGAACCAGAAGTTGCTGCTGACCATTAATACGATAGTGTGGATGAGAGCAAGGTACGGGAAATATTTGGAATACCAAGGAAGGGCAACATGGTAGCAAATCTGGTTGACAAAAACATACTGCTGAAAATCCAGCTTGGTTCTGACACCTGTAGGTGGAGGCTGCCCAAATGTACCAGACTGCGTGAAGTGAATTGTAGGGGCGATGCTGTCCGGAGGCCTTTTAGCCATTAAAGGAGCAGCTTGCTCTCCGATGGCACTTTCTTTGTTCCATAAACTATCAGCTGTCTCTGGTGGTTGGGGACCTAAAATAACCCCGGACCCCTCTGGAGTTTGTTCCAGAATGGGAAGACAAACCACTTGGTCCTTAGTTAGCTGCATTGTTCCAGAAAATATGGCCAACATCAACATGACAATACCAAGATAATCCATGAAGACATCCCACCATGGTTTCAGTATGCGATAAGTTGGCTGGATGTCATTCAGGGAGGCGACTTCTGTGAGGGTGAACATTCCTGAAACAGAGAATGTAAATTAACTATAGGCCTACATGATATCAGATTTTTATCCCAGTAGATTTTTAGAAATCTTTTTTTGTTATTTCACCGACCTACTGAATTGTTACCACATGCCCTCTCCTAGTTTAAGGCCAACTTGCTTTCACACATACACTTTGGAACAGGTAGATGTAAGTTGCCTTTCTGCAGTAAAGTAAATGCTATATATGGTTAAATTTCCATATGTATGCACCTTTCATCCTCGTATTCATGCTAATAGGACTGCTGCTGTTGTCTTTGCAATTTCGTTAACAAAGTTTTAACCAGCAACCTGTACTAGTTATTTTTTCAGAACATGACTTCATGAAAATATGTATGTGTTTTTGCAGACCTTTTACTTAACTTAGCTCCCTAACAGTTATTTGACAGGTGTACTGCTACTGCTGCCATCACAGAGGGCAAAACTAATGGGGTGTTCTGCATACTTGCAAATCCTCCTGATTTTCCCAGAAGGCTCCTGTTTTTCATTGCCCTCTCCCGGCTTCCTTGCAGGGTCACAATTGTCCTGTATTTCTTTCCAATATATAAAGAATGTTTACATCTTTGTGCTTCTCATAACCACAACCCTTTTCAGGTACTGTACAGAGCGTGTAAGCCCTACAACTCTCCCTCTCTCTCTCTCTCGACTGTTTCTACCCAGACAACCATAGGGGAGACCTGGTATGGTTGTAACATGGGGAGAGTTGTAACAACACCAATTAGAAATAAGATAGGAGTTAGGTGATCATTTCAGTATTTACCTACTTCCTTCCTGATAAGGCATGGTGGTTATCAAGTCTGGAAACAGGCACATTCAGAATATAGAGAGAAACAACTGATTTAGAGGTCAGAAAGTAAAGTTATTGACCAAATCTATGTTTTGTTTAGTATGTATGCTATTGCAGATAAAATAGTTTTACTTATATTAGATTGAAATGTAGTTTTTTAGGCATCATGTGATGCATTTTTTCCTTTCTAATTTCAAACCACTATGCTAATACAGCTAGTTAAACAATGGCTGACAGTGGTGGTGTGGGTTGTATCACTTCTTTACAAAGTGTTACAACCATTCACTACAGATATAACTAGGGACTTTCTTGATTTTAATATTTCACAGAGTGCCCTTTCTCCGCCCACCAAGCCTGCACTGCAGGGTTACCAGCATTCATTTGTCAGCACTGAGATCAGTACTCCCCATTCACATGTTGTTCCCATGTTGCCGTGTATATCGACACTCCATCTTTTCCATACTCCGTCTCGACCGGTGGAGAGGGCAGAGGGCAGCGTATGAGAAGTGCCGAGAAGTGCAAGAAAAAGTTCCGGTACGCCACACCAGTGAGTACCGACCTACTTCAAAGCACTGACTGTGACTCTTTTTAAGAATATACACACATTAACACACACAGACACACAATTCTTTTTTGTTAGACCTAATGATGTACAGAGATTTTTATTACCTTTCATTAGGTACATTTTAGTTGTATTTATTAAGTATACTTAATAAAGTTTATTGTATAGATAAATTTACATAAATACTGTAGTACATGCGCGCAAGTCATCAGACATAGTCTGTTACAGTGAGAGAGAAGCATTGTTCTTTTATATCCCTATCTGTTTTTGAAGCACATCATATGGTGTGTCATCTATTTTTGATTCTTTTGTCTTATTGTTACAACTTACCGCAGCGTGTGTTACAATCTAGTTAGGTTGTAACAAGGGAACACAGTTCCCATTTGACATCAACTCACAAGGTTTGCGATGTATTCTTGTAGAGGATTGAATTGGTGACAAATGTGGGTACTTTCTATAAAAGTTTGAGAACTCTAGATACAAAATTCAGAGAGTTATAGTTACTGAGGCAAAAGCTGTTACAACCATAGCCTATCACAAAAAATGATTTTGAGGTCAAGGCTGGCAAGTATGGTGTTTTGGTATTCCTTGCAAACTTAAAATCTAAAATCTCCATGTTTTCCACCAGGATTTTGCCTGTGGATGGGTGACAAAGTGATAAATAAAATTTTACTTCTATACATGATGAAAAACTTCTAAGTGCACAATTTTAATGATAAATGTATCCATATAATCTCACATGTTCTGACACTATACAGTATTTTTAAATTATGTTTTGCACAGTGATAAAGACTTATAACACAACATAGTTCATACATGGTCATGATCCTGTTTGCATCCCGCAGTGGCTTGTTCATTGGTCCAGTTCATGTGATAACACTGAGTGACCAGAAATCAGAAAGAGAAATGCACAGGGCCCTGTAATCCAATGCAAAGCAGTCTTGTAATAAATTGTGCCTTTTTAGACACTCAAAAGTTTGAAGTGACCCTGAGAGGTTTAGTTTGCTGTACAGTGTTTTGTTGTACTGGAATCACTTTAAACTCTAAATTTCATTTCTATTCAAATTTTAACAATATTTTTAATATGTAACACAAAGTACAATCTAAAAATGTACATCAGGAGAACAACTGATGTAGTTGTCTCAAGAAAAACTGAACATTTTCAGTAAGGTAGCGTTTATTGTTTTCATTATATTACATTGTCAAAGTGTTTCTATTTCTCTGTTCACTCGCATATCACATCTGGCCAGAATTGTATTTCCTGGCTTTACCAGATTTTGGGATAGGCTACTGCAGACTGGAAGAATAAAGTGGTTGTGTCTTCCAATTTTAGGCCAGGCCCCATTTCCCAGGCACACTTGAAGGAGGCTCAGAGACAGCCATGTCAGATTGTGGATTTAGAGAGGGCACTGCCCTTGAACTTGGACACAGCACACATGTTGTCTGCAGAGACAGTGCATGCCATGTGCAATATAAAAACTGCAAATCTAGTCTGAATAACCCACAGCAAACCCTTTCCATTGTTTTTCTTTATGTATGCTTTTCTGTGCATCGAAACTAACTGGCTACTTTACTCCAAAAGAGCCTCTTTAAACAGTTTACAATCACACAATACCCACAGTCATGCTGGCTATGTGAAACCTTGACATGTTGACTGTAAATACTGTTTGTTCATTAGAAAAAAATAGATAAATGCCATTCTTAAAATATTAACCAACAACAGTTTGATTGATGTATCCTGGAATTCAAAAAACAATATTAAAACATGAAAATCTGTTGTTCCCCCCACCACCAAAGAGCCCTTTTGTAAAACTCAATCAACATATCAAAGTGTTTCCCGTGTAGGTTATTTTTAAAAAGCATCAATAAGAAAAAATGCTCTGTACCACCACTGCGACTAAATTCTATTGTGTGTTTTGAAAGCGCCAAGGTCACTATTTTCAATGAGCCTGCAGAGCAGGCTGAGACCGGCTACAGCGGCAAGAACAATCCATGGACGCAAAACAAGATGTGGACCTGATGTCCGTGAAGCCTTTAAACGCAGCACTCTAATCTGGGTTCCGTGGAAGGAAATCATGACTCGTTCAGATTCATAATAAATTCATGTAAATTCACTGTTCATTTTAATAATCTTCCCAACCCCGCTCATGTAAAGCCTGCTAACAGTAGGCCTATTGGTGCAGGGCATAGCGGTTACATTTTAAGACCTACAATAAACTAGATGAGGACCCGCACCCAAACGCACTATATACGCACCTTCAGGAGGTCTGATCCGGTTATGTCGATGCCAGCAGTACCGAACAACGCCTCCTCTTATATGCCATGTTTCGCTGCGGTGACGACGCAGTCCATTCTTCGCATCAGTTCAACCGTGGGCCTGCTGACCGGGCTGTAAGCTGCTTAGCTAACTACTCCCACTCCGCTTCAGATGGCCGGGTCCTCTGCCTCTGACTGCCCTGCGACTGGAGAAACACCGGCAGCGGCAGCACCAGCTGCTAGAAGTGCGCTCGGTTCGGTGTTATTCACACACTCGCCGAGGTTGATCCTCAGTATGACCATTAATGGGCAACAGTTCTGCTGTAGTGTGCAGGATAAATATCGCCTAATGTTGGTCAGGTGTATTCTGTGATTTTTTCACATCAGGAGCTGATGGAGGGTAACAGCACAGTGCTTTGAAAACCTTGTACGGATAGGCAGCCCGAGATGACCCACTGAAGTTAGGGACCGTCGTAAAAGCGCAAAGGATGTAATTTAAAGTTAGGCCATATGACCGTTTTGTTTTGTCAAAACATTCAAGTTATTGTAAAGCTTTCAGCAGAAGAACCACTCAGGAGACACCCACAGTAGATTCATTTTTCTTATTACAGTACATAAAATAGCCCTTTTTGTCATCTGAGACACAACTTTATGCTAATGTGGATCTCACACCATTCTTTGTACAATGTGATTTCATTTTTTTGGTAAAACACATTTCATATGTCCCAATGAGCTGTGTTCCTACATAGCTTTGTCATTTATTTTGTCATTTATTTTGTCATTGATATATCTATATTTCGACTACGGGGCAACAGTTAAAATTAGCCATTTGGCTAACACTTGTATATTTACAGTGGTGTTTGTCAATGTGGATTGTCCCTGTAAAAAAATCTCTTAAAAAATGTAAAAACAAAATTACATTTAAAATACTTAAAACACAACTTCCCTTCAAAATTCAGTTATTACTTGCATATTAATATTTTTCTTTGTATTTAGCATTGTTTTTATTACATCACATGTAATCTTGTATGCATGTATTTGGTGAATAAAAACACTAAACATTTTTTCATCGGTGCCTCATGTACGCATAATAATAGACTAATCTTATTTACCTTATTAATCCTCATTAGCCAGCAGGTGATATCTTATTTCACATCACAACTGAGTGGTTACAACTTAACCTTTCAGATATCAGGTTGCACAATAGATTTAATCTCATTTTTTCCTCAAATTTTTTTTTCCTCAGTCAATTCAGCACTCTTGCTTTCACCATACTGCATCACTGGTCTGATCGAATGGTAGTGTTTTTTTGTTTTTTTTTTGTTGTTGTTAATTTTAGAAACTGCATCCTAAAAAATACCATTTACAAATAAATCAATTTTATTGATCAACAACATAAAAAATACTGTTTCAAAAAAAAAAATACATTTCTGTAATAAGCTGCATACTGCACAGTACAAAAGCTGAAGAAAACCACCAGTATGACAGTCCTGTGAGTCCTATAAGTTTAATGCACTTTGAAATGTAATCTTTCTATAATACATAATTATTTTGCCAAGGTATAATATATGTGCTTACTGGTATGTATGATATATCCTTAGTTTTTTGCAATTTCCCTGCTGCGGTCCATGTGAACTAACAGTCTAAAATAACACTTTATACAGGCAGCATAAAATATATAAAAAACAGTAATTGTAAGGCTACAGGCCTAAACTAAGTAAGCTCCTCAGTTTAGATTTACAATCAGTAATCAAATTACTTTATGTAGCAGTGACAGGAAAAGTTATTTTAAAAAAGGCTTATTTGCTTCCTTGCAGTTAGATGAGAATATCAATATTGTTCTCATGTCTGTATGCAAAATGTGAAATGCTACAGCCGACAGACAGTTAACAAACATTAAAACTTGAAGCAGGGGGAAGCAGCTTGCCTGGTTCTGTCCTAGTGTCTAAAGCTCACAAATTAAGAGGCTCCAGGAGCTGCACCAGGCCACAAAATAGTCCAGCATGTAGCTCCCCATAAAATAATTTCTCGTTTTTTTGTACTGATTAAACAAACAAGATATCACATTTTAATTTGTTAGCTTCAGAGGTGCTAGTAGTTTTTCACCATTGGACCTTTTGTGCTAAGCTAAGCTAATCATCTGCTGGCTGCTGCTTCATGTTTAACATACACAGATGAAGTTGATATCAATTGTATCATCTAAACGCTTAGCAAGAACTGAAAAGGGCGTAGTTCCCAAAATGCTGAATTAGTCCTTTAAGGAGGATTTGTGACCCGATAATGTGTCAAAAGTAATAAAAAAACAGAACAAGCAACACACACACTCTATGTGACAATACACGTTTTCTTCCCTCTCTTAAGGAAACTAGAAACATAACTCTTAATTTCCTTAACAGTAGTGTAATACTTGAGTATGGTAATGAGTTTATACAAAACAGAACAAACAGCAGGCACTGTGGCTACAGTAAGGCATCTCACTCCGCCTTCATTTGATCCCTGACGTCTGAAGGCAGAGTTTCAAATAGTGTATCTTCCACCACAAGGCCACTGCGCTTCAAAGCACGACAGCAACCGAGCTCTTGTGGCAAAAGCTCAAAGTGGTTCCCTTTGAGCTCCAAGTTTGTCAGCAGGGCTAAGTAGGAAATCTTTGGCGAGAGTATGGACAGCGAGTTTTTGCCGAGCTTTAGCGTTTTGAGCTTTTTGCAGAAGAACAGCTCATCTGGTAGGTTTTCGATTTTGTTACAGGAGACAGCGAAATACTGTAGACTCTGAAGGACTCCAATTTCAGGAGGGATGAATCGGATGTCATTGTTGGACACGTCCAGGTGACGCAGCTTGTTGCACAAGAACAGGTGTGAAGGCAGTATCTCGATCTTGTTGTGGCTGAAGTAAAGGCGCTCTAGGCTGCCAAGCTTTTTGATATGCTCCGGGATGTACATGATGCCATTGTGCCAAAGTTTGAGCGTTGTGAGCTTTCGTAGATGCTGGAAGCTGATGATCTCCTCTATTGAGCGAAGGTTATTTTCTTTCAGGTCAAGTTCTTGCAGATTCGTCAGGCTGAAGATGGCATGCGGGATGCGTTCCAGATCACAGTGCACTAGCTCCAGCTCGATCAGAAGTGACATCTTTTTCAGGTTGTTGAGCATCACTAGCTTGGTGCCGTCATTGTGTATGTATAGCTGCTGCAGATGGCTGGAAACATCCACTATAGACTGGGGTATCTTGGTGAAATTACTCTTAAGGTACAGGGTTTTCAAAGCCTTCATCTCCCTCAGCGACTCGAGGCCTATATTTTTGGAGGCATCAGGGCTTAAAGATCCGGTGAGATAGAGCTCCTCTAAGTTGCGCAGGCCGTACATCCAGTTTGGAAGTTCCCTGTTATCATCGAACTTCACACGAAGCACTTTCAGGTTCTCTTTGAGGAAAGCGGTAGCTGCTGTGTGCGACTTTAAAGAGCACTGGTAAAGAGACAGCTCCTGAAGGTCTTCTAGCTGGGAGATGCAGGCAGGGAGGGTGACATTGTTGATGATCTCAAGCTTGAGCGACTGCAGCTCAGTCAACTCAAAGACAGTGTCAGGTAACCCAGGCAGCATGAAAAGCTGAAGTTCAAGTCTGTTGTTGGCGTTGGTCTGGAGTCTCTGACGCAGTTTATCCGCGGTCCACTCATGGTTGAGGTTGAGCTGTTTCAGTTTGTTCTCACTGACCTCGGATAGAAAAACTGCAAATCGTTTAGAATACAGTGGGTCATACTGATCAATCATGTGCAGCATGAAAGCAAAGTCGTTCTTGACATCTGGTATGTCACTGATGCCTGTTTCCTGTCGCACATACTCAAAGGAGTATTCTTTCAGTGAGCGGTAAAACAGCCAGTAAGAGGTGTACAGGTTTGTTAATCCATAGACAGCCACTAAACACAGGTAACAGTAAGAAAGCTTAGAAAACAGATGAGCCATAGTGTGATTACACTGAAAGTCTTTATAGCCCGTCATGTCCTGGACATCCTGAACTTTGCAACACACTTTATTCTGCACTTTGTCCACCAGAGAACTATTATAGGCAATAATCAGAAGGAATTTAAACACTTTAACCACTGTCTGGCGAACATACATAAGATAGAGGATGTCTCCTTCCTCAACGTGCAGACGGAACTTCTTTACCTTTTCAAAAAGAGCTTTGGCTTGTTCACCCTCTTTTTTATCAAGAACACTTGCTGATGGCTTGTCAATTACAATCTTTTCTGGGATGGACCGGAGAGACTGTGTCTCCTCTATGCTTCCTTCCCTGGGAGAGACATCGATGTTGGACCTAGGAGTGCTGCTCTTTGTAAGGTCCGTTTCTTCAGGATTCTCTCCGGACACCTCTGACAAAGCTCGTGTGGTCCAAGGAGAGTCAAAGCACTTGCTAAGCATGGAGATAAAATGCTCTATTTTCGAGCTCGAGCCAGGGAATTTGAACCAGAAGTTGCTGCACACCATGAAAACTAGTGTGTGCATAAGAACCAAATATGGAAAGTACTTGGCATACCAATGCAGAGCCTTCTCATAACACATGTGATTGATGAAAGTGTACTGTTGGAAATCCAGATTGGTTTTCCGGCCCGTCATTTCTCTTGGCACCACTGAAATATTGGATTGCAGGTGTAGCAGCGACTTCACTTCCACTTCACTTGTGTTCGACATTGTCTTAGGAAGGCATATGATTTTATCTTGCATTACCTAAAAGGAAATGTAAAAAAAACAAAAAACAAAGCAAGATTAGCTAAATTATTTAAAGGAGACATTCAGACACTTGGAGACAACAATCAGTACGTGCACTTAAGTAACAGGGTTACAGTTGGCACATACATTGTGCCTTTTGGGGCAAGGCGCTTTGGCCCACTATGGACAAAAGACCTGGGACACCTAACACCACATAACTCCTAAGACATCCCATTCTAAAACCATAGGCATTAATACAGAGTTGCTCCCCCCATTGCAGCTATAACAGCTTCCACTCTTCTGGAAAGGCTTTCTACAAGATTTTGGAGTTTCACTGTGGGAATTATTGCCCATTCATCCAGAAGAGCATTTGGGAGGTCAGACACTGATGAGAGGGCCTGGCTCGCAATATCCGTTCTAGTTCATCCCAAAGGTGTTGGATAGGGTTGAGGTCAGGGCTCTGTGGGGGCAGTCAAGGTCTTCCACACCAAACTAGGAAAAACATTTGTTGTTGGAGCTGGCTTTGTGCGTGAGGGGCATTGTCATATTGAAACAGGAAAAGTCCAAACACAATCTGTTGGAAGAACTATTGTCTAAAATTGTAGGCTGTAGCATTAAGATTTCCCTGGAAGACCACACCATGAAAAAACAGCCTTTACAGGGTTGTCGCTGTACTTTTGTCCACATAGTGTATGTCCAAACTGACATTCCTGGTAGGTTACTTACTACTGTACCATCACTGCGATAGCCACTGTGACAAATTACCAGAGCAGGAAAATCCTTCCTCGTAATCTTCTAAACAGTCTTTTTAAACAGTTCTAAACAGATTTCTCCTGGGAAAAGCCAATTTCTTAGCCATGTGTTTGCAAATAAATACGTTTCTACTTCTACGTATGACAGGTCTCCAGACAGAGAGAATATCGCTGTGACAGTAGAGCGGTGGGATGAAAGAAGTGATCACCCCATGTATCGTGTTTATAATAATACAATCCAAAGTCCAATATACTATTTATTAATACAAAGCCTCCAGAAGCATTTGACTAATAAATTTGGACACATTTGTGCTGTAAGATGTTGCTGAGCTCTGATTACAGAGCCTGTTCTCCAGCCCCAGCACATACACCCCCACACATAAAAAACATAAAAATAAACTAGACTTACTACCCCGTGGTTGTATGCCTCCGCCAACCAATCAAGTTGCAGTTTATATCCATCTCAAGGAGTTGAATGAAAGTTATAAAGTGCATTTCTGGCTAGATGAAAGTATAGGTACTGTGTATTCATGGCCGTAACCAGCTATGAGATCACCTCTGTAATTATTTGTAGGCTATAGCCTATCAATTAAAAAAGATCCATTCCAAAAATGACATGATCAACTTAATTAAAGGCTTTAGGGCCATGCTGGTGTAGCTGACACCATGGCAACCCTCATTTCAAGTTGAAAAACTTGACTCATCAGTGTCCAGACTTGATGAAGCGCATGACAAAGTTGTGTGTGCAATAACTAAGAGCACCGCTGTTTGCAGACAGATGTTTGGGCGATAAAATATGTTTTGTGAATTTCCGGGTGGGTGAAGTAGTGTGAAGAATCCCCATTAAGAGAGATGCTGTGAGGATTTACGCATGAGCCACAGCAACATAACTTCATATTGAAACCTCCCGACGCGCCAACAGGATCTAATGCTTATTCATGTTCTGTGTTCTTCTACACATCTAAAGGCCTCACACACAGTCCAGGTTCATACAGTGAAACTGTTTGGAGTAAACAAGCCATCCTCCTGATCAGTCCTGAGCTCCATCAGAGCACCTAAACATTTCAGAGGCTAAAAGATTGAATTCTATTTCCTCTGCAGAGTTTCCTCTGTCTGTCCTGTCAAGTTTTTAACTACAGTTTTGTTTTGCTTCTTAAATGTCACACATTATTTGGGGTGATTTCTGCGCGCATGGAAACTTTTAAATGACAGCAGCCTCTCTAATCACTAAAGTACACTGTTAAAGAAAACACTCACATATCAATACAACACAAATAAAGAAACCAACTGGAAAGCTACAAGGACTGGTAGAGCACATCAATTATAATCATGACAAAACAGTGCAAACAGCTGCTGACTAGAGCGCCCTCTACATTCAGTACTAACCTGTTGTTGTCATATAAAAATAGTTCCCAACAGTACAGTCCTGTGATGACAGTTGTAGGTTACATTTGAGATACATTTAGCCTAATGTATGTTGTGAAGATTAGTAGCCTATGCCAAGACTTCCCTGTTTGCATAAGTTGTCCATCTGTATCCCTTATTTCAATGCAACTTTAGAGAGCCAAGCAGCACAGGGAAAGAGCATGCCTGTAGTCAGTGTGTTCTTAACCAAACACAGTTCTTCACCCACTGCCTGGTTTAAGCCTACACACAGTGTAACCTTGATTGTGTTTTGGTGTTATTTGGGTATGAATTACCTTAAATAAGCTCTATTAAGAGAAACAAAAAAATCTGGACCTCATTCGTTTCTAAAACCTGGTTGGAGCCCTGTGTATATCGATGATACATATGTATGATTCCAGTGAATATTTTATGTAAAGATGGATTCAAAGTCTCTCTATGAGCTGTAGGTAACGCTCACTCACAGGATCATGATGATCATGATGCTCCAAATTCAGAATTAGACAGGAAAAGTAAGGCAGAATGGACGAGATGTAGTCCTACTGTACTAATGTGTGTGTAAAATCTGATCATTCTTAAATAATAGCTATAAATCTATTTGAGGTCACAATGATCTTTGAGTCACAAGTGTCCCACACTCAGTGCCCAACCAACTGTGAAATATGATCAAAATCTCCCCTTCTGTTGCTGAGTTATGGCGTTGAATAATGGTTAAAAGAGTGTTTTCCAGGACATTATCATGTCACAGTGAAGACCTTTGACCTTCTGGGTAAAAAAAAAATATCACCACTATATATGTATATACTTTGTATGCCATTAAATCTGTGTAAAATGTTGTCATAATTACTGTATCAATTCTTGAGTTATGGGCAAAAAGTCATTTCATCAAAGTCATTCTGAGGTCACAGTGACCTTGACCTTTCAGTCAAAAGCGAACGACTGGCTGTCCGACAGCCCATAGATATACAGCTCTGGAAAAAATGAGGAGACCACACACAATTTTTTTCTGAAATCAGCATTTCTACATGTATAAAAGCCATTCTATTCCGGTGTCTGTTAAATTCCAACATAGACACACCTCCTTCTACCTAATGATGTACTGATTACCGGGATGAACACCAACTCATTGGATTGTCACTCAACAACCGTAGAATGACAAGAAGTGACCTACAAAAAGAATGTCAGACGGCAGCTGGGGTGAAGTGCAAAGACGAGCCCCAATATACGGAATTTGGGAGAAATGTTGTCAGTAGTTTATAGAAAAAAAACAAAAATGTTAATTATACTCAAACACATACCTATAAAGAGTAAAACCGGAGAAACTGATTTTTGCATTTTGTAGTGGTCTATTAATTTTTTTCCAGAGCTGTATAAAAATGGATGACACATCGCCACTGTACAAAAATGATGCCAAAATATTCCATATACAAGCACTGCCATCTGGCGCTGGTGATGTCATTTGGAGCCCGTCTCCTGCCCATACACCGGCCCACTCATAAGTGAGCAGGGCTCACCTTGATGTGACCCTTTTTATAACATCAAATAACTCCTTAAAATGACAGAGACCGTCTTTGTAAAAAAAATCGTATTTAATGTGTAGTTTTTAAGTTTGATTTTGAAGTTTGGCCCATACCCCATCCGCTAACATGGAGGGGGTGGAGTTTATGACCTATACCGGAGCCAGCCAGCACAGGGTGGTGGAAATGTTTTGGCTTGACTTTTGTGAGCCTATCATGTGTCGTCCACCTTCACATACAGTCTATGGTACGGACGATGGACAGCTCAGAGACAAAATGCCTTTGCAACAGCAATAGCAGAGGTCCAAAACAGGAGTACTGCATCATCATCAACATGTAAAATAAGCAAGTAATGTGTGGAGATCAATTTCAAAAATCAACAATCCATGTGTAAATGTGTAATCTGTAAATAGTATTCACTTTTCACAAACATAAAGAAGATTTGTAAACTGACAAACGTATTGTGCAAATATAAAAACAGATCTGCATAATACACAAAATATGTGAATAGGCTTACTGAAAATTAATTTAGAAATAAATGAAAGCATTTGAAAATATCATCCTAACGTTTACAACTTTTGAACATCTTTTATGAATCCAGTTTGTATTTCTAGATCTAAAGTCTATTTTTGTAGATTTACATTTATTTTGTTTGTTTGTTTTTAAATTCAGAATTACTGTGTGGTTTGGTAACTCTGGGTGAAAATTACACCTTCCAAAGAGTCATAAAAACTGCACATAAAATCACTGTCCCACCCCAGCACTGAGTCCCTGTGCACCAACCACTGCAGGAACAAAGTGCGACCCTCAGAGACCCCCTTCCCCAGCTGAACTGTTGCACGTGGACTGTACTTCAGCCCACGTGCAACAGTTCAGCTGTAGAAACCTGTACTCAGTTGATCACACCTGCATACACCACAGGCACTGTATATATTTACTTCTATTTTCACTTATTGTTTTTAGTTTTTATTATTTTTTTACTCAGTGTGTGACCCACATGTGTTCTCTGTGATGCCTCCTCATTTTAACTACACCATTCCCACCTCCCCCATACCAACCCCCCACCGCTTCTTTGTTTCTTCTTTTTTTGACTGACTATGCCTTTAGTCTTTACTTGTAATGTAAATAAAAAACAGCTGCTTTACTCTGCAATGCTAATAACAAGAAATGGGCACTTCAATTCAGTGGTGGCAGGCCTGAAGGGAGACATTTTGAGCACCCGGTTTAAGTGCCCGTTATTAAGCTCAGCACATTATACTGTAACATGATCTTAAACTACCAGTTTGTTCATGGAAACACACGACATTTGCAAAGAGTGAATGCAAAATGGTTACAATAGTTTTGGGCAATGCAGTTCAGTAGTAAATGCAAAGTCAGGTCTGCTTATATCTCTGAACAGCTGATCTGCAGAGATTTACTAACTCAGTCTCTCTTTGGATTTCTCTAAATGCAGCGATTACTGTGTGAGGCAAAGAAGTAATACACAAAATTGTGTGTTGACAACGCTTTGACTTATAAAGTAAACTTGGCTACATAATTAATTACCCAATTGGCTAACTATTAGATCATGTCCAAACACTGGTATAGTGAGAGTGGGAAACAATAGCTGTTCCTACCCTGATAAATATCCTGTTAACAGTTTTTCTAAAAATGTTTTGGTATAATTTTCAGGATTTACACTACAGAGTATTGCCGGAGCCAAAAATCCTTCCTATTCCACACAAACAGAGAAGTTAAGCGCCAGGCAACAGGAGTTTGGAATCTCGTGTTTACTAAGAGGGGCTGGGTGGGTAAATGTTTCCACTTGTAAACTTCTGATGGTCTGAATGCTTCCTTTGGTGCATGTAGTCCAGGTCATAAAAGCAGGAAACTAGTGGTTCGGAGCTGGTGCCATTGCAAGAGGCAGAGCAGTAATGTTGCATTAGAGAGCCTATGGGAGTGCCTTAGTGAATTAAATTACTCTAGAGTTAATGGGGAAAAAATAGCCCCAACTCCTTTTTTATCTCATGTTGCAGTTCTCGTGTTACATTATGCTGCATTAGCTACATTTCTGCTTCACTGTCGAAGAGATGGTTACAGTTGAAAAGTCACAACACAGGCAGCACAAGCCACTACAAAACCATATACACTGAAGGTAGAGCCTGTTCCCTTAAGAGACATCATAGTGAGGCATTGTCACTGACCTGAAGAGTGCATCCAAAGACACCAATCATGAGCATGACTACAGAAAGATAGTCGGTGAACACGTCCCACCATGGCTTCAGGACTCTGAACGCTGGTTGCTGTTCAGTGAACTGCCGGAATTCCATCACAGGAATCATGATGCCTGTTACAAAAGAAATAAAACTCATCCCACATTTCAGTACATACAATGGAAAAATTGCTTTGGCCAGAGAGGCCAGTTATTTTAAGAATATTATTAATTCATATAATATAAAGTATTCTTCAGCTCACAACAGCATATGTTTTATGCCTTCATTCATGTCCCCCTCAAGATGAATGCTTTGGTTTATACATGCACAAACTAATTACATTTCACTCAGCCTCAGCTGTAACTCATGTTTAGCGCTGTCTAAAGTTAGCATGCTAACAAGCTAAACTGAGATGGTGACCACGATAAACATTATAACATTTTGGTAACGTTTTGGTGTCGTATTGTCGTTTAGTTAAAAGCACTGCTGAGGACTGTAGCCTGCACTGTTGTGATCGATGTATCATCCAAACACTCTGTTGGTTCTGATCATAGACATGTAAAGATGGACAACATGAAAGTTCCCCATCATTGGTGGCTGGCTGCAGTATAGGTCATTAACCCTTCCCTCTCCATGTTAACAGATGGGACATGGGCCAAACTAGAAAATTCAAGTACACATCAAAAACATGTTTACCAAAGATAGGTTCTGTTCTGACATCTGAGGTATGTTCAAGTGTCCATGTTATAAAAGGACGGGACGGCGGCTCAAAACACAATCACTACTGTGCGGAATCTGGCTCCAAATGTCGTCACCAGTGCAAAATGGCAGCACCTGTTTCTGGGATATTAAGGCTTCATTTTTATACAGTGGGAGGAAGTGGAGATGTGTCCATCTTTATATACACTATATGGTTCAGACCAACAGTAGTCTCAACAGTTGCAGCCCTTTGAATGGAGCTAACTATTCCAACTAAAAGCAGAAGGCCCTGTCAAAAAAGATGAAACAGCCTCAGTTCTTAAAGCAACATGACGTCATCCATCAAGGCAGTGCGTATTCCTGGTAAAGTACTTTGTAAATTGAATGTGACATTTCTACCGTGGCTTATGATAGTCATATTGAAATGACGATATATGTGACGACAAATACCAAAGCTACTGTGTGGGCTCTGCTTTGTGTTTAGCGCTAATTAGCAAATGTTAGCATGATAATACGCTAAACTAAGAAGGTTAAAATGCTGAACAACATACATATATGCAGCAGGTTAGCATTGTCATTGTGAGTATGCTATTTGCTGTTAGCATTTAGATGTCTTCAAGCCTCACAGAGCTGCTAGCATAGCTGTAGACTCTTTATATTCTTGTTAAATCCAGCCTCAAAACCCCAAATAGTTCTCCTTTCCCACTCTCTCCAGAGGGGCTATAAACCTTTTTCACCTTGTCCTCTTTGGCAATAGCTCAGTGGAAAACAGAGACAGTCAGTACAGAATGTTTCCTAAAGCTGATGAGTCCCTCTCTAGGGGAGTTTCAACAGTATACAAATACAAATTGCAAATGCAATTATTTGAAAGGAAGTGTCCACCAAAGACTAAATAAATGATTCATTCTGTAGACAAGAATTTGGACATTTACGTCGTAGTCCATTTGTAAAGTGGCATCAGAATGAACATAATGACTGACAAGACTGAATTAAAACAGATTTCAGGCCTGTGTTTGAGAGTCTTCATGCTATTCATCTCTTAAAAGACTTTTAAATATCTATCTCTGTTAACAGCAGTAGCATTAAAAAGAGTGGCATATCTCTGATACTGCTTTTTGTTCAGACACTGTGGTCACCCTCTGTACAGTGCAAACTAAAGCTGCAAGTATCGTATTTCCAATATCTGTCTCACAGTAGGTTGGCTGCGGTGTCATTCATAATTGAAAGGCCTAGTCGATTAAAATTCTGCATAAGTACTGGTGATTTTTGTATTAAAATATCTCAGTGTGAAAAGTGTTTAGCATGATTCTATTACAACCATTTAACAATATATTTAATGGGCTGGAGAAAATGATAAATCTATATAAAAAAACGGAGACATTTGTTGTCAAGAGCTGAAGACATTCACACTCAAACCTTAGTTCATTATTAATGAGTTTAGCAGTAAAGTATCACTGAATAGGTTGCTTTCAGCACAAAATGTCTTCATTGATTCTTCTATCTCAGTGTCATAACAACAGGGAGGATGAAGAGTAGCCATTAAGTGAATCCGGGAATATTTACACTAAACTGTCTACTGATGGTTGACTTTAAAGGGTCAGTTCAACCAAATCACTAGAACCATTTTTCTCACTTACATCTAGTTGTATCTAGTCATGCAAACAGTGTTTAAGTGCCAATGTTTGAGATTGTTAGAGATTGTTAAGATTAAACATAAACATAAAATCAGCCTAAGCTTACTAAGGACTGTTATTGTATTCACAATTTGACCTCTCAGCCACACACAGGTTTTGCCCTCACACAAACGTCTTGTACAGCTGAATGCTGAAAGTTGGTGACAGCCTTGTTATCTTGCACACCGATGAGGGACAGGAAGTGATAAAGAAAATTGCAGCACAGACTGTAAGGCCTATAATAAGCTATACAGCCTACAAAGTTATATAATATTTTTTAATTTATTTTAGCTTCATTTGCTGAATGATATAATTCTTCGTGGCCCTTTAGCAAATGTTCTGAGGCTCAGTTCTGCTCTGCAGCCTCGGTGTTGGGAACTTCTGGCTTTACAAAGACTGGTAAAGATGAGACAACCCAACACTTTATGAAGCAGTAAAAATTGGCTTCACTTGAACCACCAACAACTTTAATCTGCTGCTTATATGTTTAATGCATCAGCACTAATCACCATAATATAGAAAATACTATAAACAGTATTCTAACACTGAATGGAGCTTTCCAGCTTAATGTGTAGTTTTACTCTTGATACTTTAAGTACATTCTGATGCAGGACTTGTACTTGTACCCAATTATTTTACAGTGTGGTATTTCAGCTTGTATTTAGTGTCAGCAAAGGATCTGAATACTTATTCCACCACTGTTGTTTAGAGAGATTATCCAGAGTTGCAGGGTAGCGATACTGATTATGAAAACAGACGTTTTTTCCGTGCTGTGTGTGCCACAAACTAATTTTTTCTTTGTATTAAATGAGCACGCTAGCTATTTAACGTTGCTCCTCCATAAAGATGGGGCACAGATTAGCAAAAGAACGGTCAAAATTGAAGCAGCAGAGGTCGAGATATTCTGACTTTTAGTAAAGCTCCAAAGACACTGCATCCTGTGTTTCCCATAATGCAACTCTATCCTTCTTTCATTACATCATCCCGCCTCCTAAATGCCAACTTATTTCAAACCCTACACACTTTGCAATGCAGCCTTTCTGTAAAAATCAATAGTGCTCCTTGTGACAAGTCAATGGAACTCTCATACGTAAAATTGGTGGAGTGCCCCTTTAAGGTTAAGGGACTGATTTCTTAAACCTGAATCTATTTACATGGCTAGAAAGTGGTGAGTAAGAGATAGAGTTAGTTTGGTTGGTTGTATGGCCCTTTAATTTTTTTTAATAATAGGGTGGATTTGAAGAAATAAAATAAAGAGCACAGAGGGTGAGGGTGAAGAAGCTTTTTGGTAGGCAGCTGAAGTATGTAGTTTGTCCACTTAAGAAAAACCCACTGGATGAGTCAGCCATTGAGTTAAGCTGACCAGGCCATATCCTTGTCCCTTCCTGACAGGAAATGTGTCTGAATCCCAGATATCCAAAAACAGACATGTTTGGAACACACCCAGCCGCCTGCATACAAGAAGTCCTGTCTCGTTAAGGGACATGGAAAAAAACTACCCGCATTGCAGGAAAAAAAATGCCTTGAGTGTTATTAATGAGGCAGACGTCTGTAGACTTTATCGTGAAACGGAAGCTCTTGAAAAAGTGCAAATACAGTCGGAAGAGCTGTGATTCATCCTGTGATCAGCACACACCATCAATAGCTGGAGTCATGCATGAGGCTCGAGTTTCCCGTTAAAAGACTGAGGATAAATTTAGGGTTGCACTCTGCCACGACTGAGAGTTCCACACTTTGAACGCGGCGTTAAGGCTCGTGTACGCAAACGCATGCATATTTATAGTAACCGCGTGTTTAACCTACCAGGTAAACTAACGGTATTCAGGGTTAACTAGTTGGTGAGACCGCAAATTACGTTTGATCTTTACTATTTTAACATCATAACGGTGCTGGTGATTTACCTTTTTTTTTGGATGAGAGCAGGAGTTGAGAATCTGAGTGTTCGGCTTTCAAGCGATGAGGTCTCTGATCATGATGTGCGCGCTCCCCTTCCTTTACTGAATGCCAACCTTCCCGGATCCTCGACCAGACCGTACAGGCATGTGCTGGAAGCCACAAGGGCGTGGACTTGTGAGGAAACCCAAGGAGAGACTTTTGTCTGTGATGTAGCCACGGTGTTTATGAGCCCGCGGAGAGGGGAAAGGCCAAAACTGCAGCAATTATCTGCTAACAATACTCACAGAAACAACAACACCATTATCCTTTATGCACAAGGCTAATGGTGTTGTTGTTGAAAAATATTTAATAAGCATGCTTATTAAATATTTTATGGTTTCCTCTTTGCCTTATAAGTTTATTTATGCCATAGCCCACAGAATGGTGGAATAAGTATAGGCTACAAGTGCAACCAAAGGCTATAAGTCCTTTCTTCAATGTCCTACCTAAGTAAAAGTACACAAGTATCATCAGCAAAATGTAGCCTACTTAAATTATCAAAAGTAAAAGAACTGGTTCTGCTTAAAAATTGGCCCCTGGCTGTCACTATTCAGCAGTAGCCCACCTACTATAACAAATGTTCACTAACACAAATCATGTTTTTAGGAAATAGTGCATTCTTAGCATGCACACATAATGTTTTGGAGTGAGTGTATTAAAGGTTCTAGACTCTCAAAGGCAGCAAAAAGCCCACTTCCATCATTTGCATTGTTATGGTTTAGTGTCACAGATTGATAGTTAAAGTGGGGCACTTTCATATATGATTAAATTCAGATTGCAGTAGAGGCCTATACAGACTATAAACTCTTTTAGACAATTTTATGTTTCCTTACGAAATTAATTAAGAAGTACAAATTTGTTCATTAAAAAACATTTTCATTAATTTGACTGCAATCAGCTGATCTGTATAAGCAACTTTTGTACTTTTTAATAAACACATAAATAAGAGATTATTTTTTGTTATTAATAGACATATATTATAGCTACTATTTGTAAAATAAAGGTAGAGTCAAAATTCTAGTAGCTTACTTCTTTCTGAAATTCTTTCGGAAAATGGTAAAATACAATAAGTGTGTCTACATAAAAATGGTACTTGGGTAAAATGTCATTACCTTCCCCCCTCTAATGTTGTACATGTGGCTGAAGATTCCATCCCATAAGTAAAGTTAATGTCTTACTGGCTCCTTTCACACTCCCCTTTGCAGGAAAGGGTGTGAATTATAATGACACAATGACAATTGGAGGTGGTCAGCTTTTTTTCCAGCTCATAAAGGAAACCCAGTATATGCATGCTTCAGTGAACTAAAATCTTACATTGCTTACTATATCCTTGCTTGTTTAATGAAACATCTGCAGTCTGTGCAGATGATAAATCACATTCATCACACTAGTTGATGGGTGCCCCAAACACACAACAACTTTTGTAGTAAGCAACTGAAAGTAAGTCAGACCTGCTCACAACAGCAGACCATCATTTACGCTCAAACACAGACCCACACAATGCAGAATTAAACAGACTATGAGAAAATACAGTCTGCATTACCATCCCTAACTTTTATAAAAGTAGTAGTCATACATTGTTCGGGAACAGTTGTTGGGATTTAGTAGGTCTCTATAAAATAATATTGATCTAGACTTTATATGAAAAGTGCAATGAGATGGCTTTTGTTATAAATACAATTGGTGTGCTTATTGTAAAAACACTCACAAAAGATTCAAATGAAATAAGAAACTCTATATTGAAGTCAAATGTATCTCAACAAAACCTAATTCTCAATTCCATGACTATAAGCACCCTTTAGCTAACAAAATAAAATGTAATAATAAAATTAAAATGTTAAAATGGCAATGAAATGATAGGGTTATCGGTTAGCTAACATCAGATAGCTCATTTTAAATGAAAGAAATGCTCCTCTAGGTAGGAAAGTTAAGTGTATTCGCTAGATAGCTAACTACTGACATTAATCTACAGTGTCTCCATTAGTGTGATGGACTGGAGAGAGGCAGCTGCCAGTGATGCAGGCAGACCAGACATTCAACTAACGTCAAGGTTAGGAAATGGTATGGTCCATTTTAGGGGTGTCTGAAATTGCATTTCAAGATTCTTGAATATAAGGCTTGAATATAGGAAATATATTGTAATATTTACAATTAGAGGTAACAAAGACCTTCCTCTGAACTGTTGTTTTTGCCTCTTGTGAGGGGTCCACGCCTTAATCAGTGAGGTCAATCCCACCAATCCCCCACGTAATTCGACCCATGGCTTTCAAGTTGTTTTTAGCACTGCCAGCTTTTACAGCTGTTTGGGACAATTTCCCTTTGCTAGACAGAAGCGTAGTGCAGGTCCAATGTATCACAGAAATAATGTAAATGTATCTGATTGCCATAGAGAAATTGCCCTTTTCATCTCCACAGTTCCATCCCATCACCTTTTTAAATGTATATGTCATGGTTGTGGATTGTAGTTTTGTTATCACCTGTTTTATGTTTTAAGAGTCCTTCCCCATGTGTCTTGTGTAACTGTACTTCCTGCCTTTCTGTATTTTCCCGCCAGTTTTGATTGACTGCCACACCTGCATCCAATTATCCTCCCCTCATTACTGCTTTGTCTCACTGCCAGTTCTCCTTTGTACAGTGTGTCCTTGCCAGTGTTTGTGGCCTTTTTTTGTTTTCCTCGGACCATGCCTGTATTTTTCAATTGTGATTCTTGCTTGCTCCATGTTGGGTCAGTTTGCCTGTTTGGACTGCTTTTTTTGATTTGACCTGACTGATTTGCTGATTTGACCTTTTCCTGTGTGATTTTAACATTAAGTCACTGTACTGCATCCGAGTCTGCGTTTGGGTTTCCTGTACCTCGTGTTCCAGGTTACATTGCTTGCACAACCATGACGGTAACTAGCAGAACTTGAAGGGCAGATGCTGGCTGATACTCACTGAATTGTGCTGCAGCCTCTGTACCAGCACACACTGACAACATATTAAAATATGGCACACTGATCTGACTTTACTGCATTTATTGTAAGCAATAACAGAGGTTGGACCTATAAGCTATTTGCCTTAAGATATTTAAGAGTTCCTGAAATGATGTAATTCTTGTGACTCATATATGTTTAATGATATATATTTTTTGATACCTTTGGATACTAATCACAGGACCTACACAGTGTCTATTTTGCACACCTGTGAGTGTTTTTATAATTTCACTGTGTGGGCCTGAAGAAGCAATGGGCAAAACACATTGCTCATAATAAATGCAGTAAAGTCAGATCAGTGTGCGTTAGCTTGTTTCTGATTTTTTTTATAGCCTCATCTTGTTATCTACCAGCACCTGACAGTTGTTGCTGTGCATGGGGAATTTCTTGTTTTAATACATATCTATCTAATAAATGTTGAAACTGTTTCATAGTTTAAGTGTTGATTCAACTGTATGTTTTTCATACTTGAAACTATAGTATTGAATTGTCTTGAACATCTAAGAAACTTGGATAACATTTTACTTGACTGATTGCAGGTTACTGTCGTGTAGCTGTAGGGGTCTGACATCCCGTTTGATGTCAGGATGGCAAGTCACAGCCTGCCGTCATTACAATTGTTTATGTAAGGTACTGTACAAAAATGATTGCTGTAGGGACAGGTCTGGGTAAAATTGTTGACTTTGTCAAGAAGCATTGTTGTCTTTCAACTCTCCTCTTGAACACTGCAACAGCCTCCCCACAACAAGTCAAAATAACTGTGTTAAATTGGTACAACTTGTTTAATCATGTATCCCAATTTAAACCTTAATATCTCAGTGATATCTCATATGTCAAAGAAATCCTTTATAAACCATAGCTCATGTGAAAATTATTTTTTATATGACTTTTAATATAACTATTAACTATATTGCATAGAAAGGTGGTAATAAAATGTAAACTTAGGCTGAGTAATTTAAAAGGTCAGTACCCTATCTTCAGCCAAAAGAAAAATTATATACCCTACCCCTTTTCTGATCCACTCTACCCTCCTAATAGTCTTTATGTAGAAAAACACTATAATGAAAAAGTGACATGTTCATTAATTAAATTGGGTAATCAATAAAAAGAAAATGAATCAAAAAGTCTAATTCTAACCAGCCATATTGGATTCATATGTGAAATATATCATCAGATTCTGTGAATAAACCACAACAAACAAATAAAAACCTGCATTAATACCTGAACCGTAATCATGTGTCCATCATGACAATGTTGAGTAACATAGCCCTATAATTAAACATGAAAGAATATTCTTTTTGTTTGTATTAATCTCTACTTGTTTGTAATACTACTGGCCCAAAGGTGTCATACAGGCCAAACACTTTAAAACCAATCAAGAATTCAGTCAGAAGACAGAGACTGTTAATAATGCAAGGCAGGCAGGATCCAACAACTTGAAATATCCAGGCCCTGAAGGCACTTAGATGACATATCCATAACAAACTGGATAGGCATCAGTAAGAGAGAGAACATGTCAAGACAAATTCTCTCTTCAGTAAGTCAGCATGCTATAGCTTTTGACAAATCAAATGCAGAGTTGACCAACTTAATTTTTCTGTCAACCATTTGGGTAGCTGCTGTTAGTACAAAAAAAATGACCTCTTGTTTTTTGGGTTATTTTTTATGGATAAATGCCATAAGATTGCACTCAATACAAAATAAACATACACTCACTGGCCACTATATTAGGTACACCTTGATGGTGCCGGTTGAATCCACTTTTGCCTTCCGAACTGCCTTAATTATTCGTGGCATACTTTCACCAAGGTGTTAGAAACATTCCTCAGAGATTTTAGTCCATATTGGCATGATAGCATCACACTAAGGCGAATCTCCCGCTCTACCACGTCCAAAAGGTGCTCTATTGGATTGAGATCTGGTGACTGTGGAGGCCATTGGAGTCCAGTGAACTCATTGTCATGTTCAAGAAACAAGTTTGAGATGATCTGAGCTTTGTGACGTGGTGCATCATCCTGCTGGAGCCATCAGAAGATGGACTGTGGTCATAAAGGGATGAACATGGTCAGGAACAATACTCAGGTAGGCTGTCACATTAAAACAAAGTTTAGTTGGTACTGAGGCGTCCAAAGTGTGCCAAGAAAATATCCCCCATGCCATTACACCACCACCAGCAGCCTGAACCACTGATACAAGGCAGGATGGATCCATGCTTTGATGTTGTTTGTGTCAAATTCTGACCCTACCATCTGAATATCACATCTGAACTCGAGAGTCATCAGACCAGACAGCTACTGTTGCTTTTCTGTCATCTCAAACCAGTCTGCCCATTCTTCTCTGACATCAAAAACTGCATTTTTGTCCACACACCTGCCGCTCAGTGGATATTTTCTCTTTTTCTGACCATTCTCTGTAAACCCTAGAGATGGTTGTGTGTGAAAATCCAAGTATATCAGCGGTTTCTGAGATAGTCAGACCAGCCCATCTGGCACCAACAACCATACCACGATCAAATTCAGTTAAATCTCTTTAACTTCATTTCCAGTTACTGCACAATAGCAGAGTTTGATTTGAAACAACACTACCCTGTCAAAATGAATTCACTAAGTAAGTAATGTACGCAGTATACTGCATGTTAGGCTACTAAAGGAAGTACCCCAATTGAGACACAGCACAGGTCTACATGCCTAAATGCATTGAGTTGCTGCAATGTGATTGGCTGATTAGCTATTTGTGTTAACAAGTAATTGAACAGGTGTACCTAATAAAGTGGCTGGTAAAAGTAAATTCTAAATCAAATTAGCTTTATTGGCATGAATGTATTGAAACAATATTGCCAAAGCTACATATAAATTACACAAGGACAATTAATTTCATATATTTCATTAAATAAGGAAATAAAACAGTAGAAGTTATTTGTGTGTTAATAAAAAAAAATAAAAATAATAATAATAATATAAAATATAACATTTCTGTAAAAGTAAATATTAAAAATAAAATAAATAGATAAAACCGCAAATGTGTGTGTGCGTATATAAACTGCAAAAGATTTGCCTGGGCATTATGGAAATAATTAATTCTACAGTATAAATGCAGGAAAGCTTTTCTCCAGCATGTTATAAACCACTTCCTTTCATATCCAACATGCCAACATGGTAGCTATAAGTTACAGTTTAATGGAAGAATTTTCAAAAGGTTTCATTTCATCCAGCTAACAGCCTGACAAGTCCAGTGTCAAGTGCTGTTTATTGCATAGCCACCATCGCGTTGTCTTCACTTCATAGGTAGCTCATCCACGTTATTTTTCCACTTTACCCCCACCAGATTTTCGACAACTCTCCCTAGTACTTGACGCACAGCGGGTGAACCACTAAGAAATGTCTGAAACCTGAGTTCAGCGCCGACAAAATGTAGCAAATCGCTTTAACAGACACGGTGATGTCGTTGTGTACGCAGGCGCTCCTTTTAACCTCGCCGTGTTTACAAACTTGTCGCAGCTGATTGGATAACACCTCTTGACACGCCCACTAAACGGGACAAAACCATGGACTGTA
Organism: Lepomis gibbosus; assembly: GCA_029875015.1. Taxonomy (NCBI): domain Eukaryota; kingdom Metazoa; phylum Chordata; class Actinopteri; order Centrarchiformes; family Centrarchidae; genus Lepomis; species Lepomis gibbosus. Next base: position 5,893 of record JAPMOB010212238.1, on the reverse strand, counting down.
GCCTATATTACAATCCTAGACTGTACATAAAAATATACCGCGAAGCCCGTTGCGGAACATTGCACACGGTTTCGAAGAAGCAATTCGTTCAATCAGAAAACCTTGTAAAAATCGGTGCAAAACGTTGAACTCGTCCCCGTTGGCGGAAAAAATGACGCAGCTCATCCTCATCCTATCAAGCATATGGGCTCTGGGCTCATCCACTAGATACAGTGCTGCCTTCACTGCTGCCACGTAGAAAGTATTTCATAAAGTGCAGTTACGTGTCTGTTGGCTCGTTTTACGTAACGAGATGAAAGTATCTCAGGATGTCTCAGTTCTGATGTTAAGTGGCAGTTGACTTTATGTAAACAACTTAAAAGTCGACAGCTATGTGTGCCAGATAGACCTGCAATATTTAAACGGATTATTATCATTTAACAAAGGTTAGCCTTAAGCAGATGTTAAAGAGGAAATACACAAGACAATATAAAATAATTCCAAGTCTGATCTGAATAGATGAGTATCACTAAAAGTCAGCGGGTTCATGCTGACTTTATATATACAGTCTGTGGTTCATGCCTATTGCATGCGCATATGGGTAAACATGTCCCGTTTCCCACAACTGTAAAGGCAGCACCACTGTCTCCAGCCCTTGACGACGCATGCGCTTCCTGGCCGCTGCACTGACTACGCTGGAGCTCTGTTTGGGCCATAGCAGTACTGTGTAGTTAAAAGTAAGTTGTGGTTGCTGACCTGGTGGTGGCTTAACTTCTATAAGTACATGGTACGTGTTTGTTAAAGAGGGACCGACGGCAGTAGCTGTCATCATTGTGATTCATTGCAAAAGAAAGCTACCAGGACTGCCATAGCAGCCATAACGAAATGTCGCTACCGCTGGCTAAAGCTAGCTAGAAGGTGCTAACATTAGCTAACGTCTTCGGCCAAGCTGTGTGTGTTTCTTTGGAAGTCAATGCATTCATTTTATGAGTAACGTTACGCCAAATTCGCAGTTTTAAAACATGTACAAATGAGAAGCCAAGTCAATAATTATGGTCTACGACGAATAAGTTGACTGTGGCTTAAAATTACATCTAACGTTACTGTAAATTACATAATTGTATATTACGTTTGTTTTGTGAATAGCATAACGTTAAAGGGAACTACAAACTACTATAGTTATAAAACCCTGGGTTGTAAAATGATAAATAAATCTGCCTTCTACCTTGATTTAAATACTTGCCAATTTCCAGACATCATATCCTAAAATCGCGATCAAACCTGGTCTTCCCCCAGAAAAAAAGGATTATTTGAATACCATTTTCTGCACTTCTACATGCTTCAGCATATTCTCAACCTCTTAACAGTAACTCATCTTGATTAAGATACTAACATGCATTATTCTAGCAGAGGAAGTTGCAAATATACATCACAAAAGTACTTAACTGCTGATCATCAGGTGCTGTGGAATTCAATTAGGGTTGTAAGCTATAATTTCATAAAATAGGACTGGTCTATGGCCCATTATTTAAAAGCACTATTCACAGATTATGTTCCATTTGCAACTTCAATCAAGACGTAAGAAATGTATCGAAATATGAAATATACAGATATTCTAAGTCACACTGTCAGCAGTTTGATCAAGATCACTGTAAATTAATGAGTAAGCTTATGTTCATGTTCAAGTCCAGTGTCAAGTTATCTTTATTATAAGGGAGTACATTTATGATTATACCTTCCCACTGTCACTCAAAATAAAATAACATTTAACAAAAACACTGTATAACTACCATCTCATTGTCTTAAATTGTCTTAACTTTCAAGATGGTAAAACACCAACTGATCTATGTTACCTGTGTTTTCAAACTTGAGGGCAAATAATGGGGTCAGAATGTTCCCAGGCAGTGTTTTCCTGCTTTTTTTCAATTTATCAGTAGTAGATAATACCCTTATTATTGCCACCTAATATACCAGGGACACCAGAATGTGTAGCACGCTGGCGCCATCTGCTGCTGTAATTTTGAAGCATTTACAGGATCCCTTTTTACTAATGGTTATTTAGTTATCATATTTTTGTTGATAAAATTGTTGTCATTTGACTAATCAACTAATCAACCATAAACTCTTACAGAATTTGTCTCACCCATAATGTACTAGAAAGGTAGAAGCAAAAAGTTATTGTTCTTTTTCAGTGTCAGGCAGTGTTCACATACTGTTTTTGCATTGGATTACTAAGAATCAACATCATGTTTATCTGTTCAAGCTGACCCAATAGAACAACCTTAGAACAACTTTGAACAAATACATTTAGCAACATACAAGTTAGCAAACGACCAGTGTGGCAGAAGCAAATGTGTACACAGAGTATCAGCTATCAGAGGAGATGGTAAGGAAAATTTAAATTTTCATTGTGATTTTCATCTGTCTTTTTGTGCAGCATGAGCATAACACGGCAAGTCCTGAATTGCTCCAAGTTTGCCTGCCATTCAGTTAACATAAACTGTAGAAGAAAGTTTTGCACTTCGCAGGTAAGTCCACTTCACAAAAGCTTTGACTTTAGCTGTTGTGCTTAATATGTGGCTTGTGATTAACTAATTGGCAGGACCTAGCCCAGTTAAAAAGGTGTTAGGTGCTGGAGTGGAAAGGTGTGATGCATATGAGTTAAACTGGTCTGACTTTAAAAGCTCAGTATAAACACCAGTGCTGTGACGGCATAAGGTTGTTGAAGAATTGTTGGATAATATATTCAAACTCTTTTTATTTGTTGCACCGATGCAGCCCATTTATAAAACCACTGACCAAAGTCCAGGTATGTTAATGCTCAGTACTATCCGTGAGTGGTTGATATTTTACTCCTACCGCACAGCTTGTTGGACGAGCAGGTAAGTCGTTGGTATTTTAATGTGCACTCACTAAGATGTTAATTTAGGTGTACTGTATCTTGGTTTTGTGTTGCAGCATATAATGATGTCACAGCACACACACTCAAAAAGAATTGAGGGACTGGACAAGAATGTCTGGTAAGTGAAAAAATAGAACAATCTCTTTGTGTGGCACACAGCAGACCTCAGATCAGGTTTCCATTTTACACTATTGTTATTACATGATGAAAACCAACCCGGTTTCTGATGTTAGACAACAGCAAAGTGACAAGTGGTGTGTGGGTGTGAAGTACAGTAGCCATGTAGTCTTTATACCATTTAATTTAAATTTAATTCATGTCATTTACACAGTTTAGACAAAGACAACACAAGTAAACACAAAATGCAGTTTTAAATAAAGGGGGAAATTATTAAGGGGAAAAGATCCAAACCTACATGGCCTTGTGTGAAAAAGTGATTGCCCCCTACACCTAATAACTGGTTGGGCCACCCTTAGCAGCAACAACTGCAATCAAGCATTTGTGATAACTGGCAAGAAGTCTTTTACAGTGCTGTGGTGGAATGTTGGCCCACTCGTCTTTGCAGAATTGTTGTAAATCAGCTACATTGGAGAGTTAGAGCCTTAAGCGCTTTTTTAAGGTCATGTCACAACATCTCAATTGGATTAATACCTTTACTAGGCCACTCCAAAGTCTTTATTTTGTTTTTCTTAAGCCATTAAGAGGTAGCCTTGCTGGTGGGTTCTGGATCATTGTCCTGCTGCAGAACCCAAGTGCGCTTCAGCTTGAAGTCACGAACAGATGGTCGGACATTCAGGATTTTTGGGTGGACAGCAGAATTCATGGTTCCATTTACCACAGCTGGTCTTCCAGGTCCTGAAGCAGCAAAACAGCCTTAGACCATCACTCTACCGCCACCATATTTTACTGTCGTTATGATGGTTATTTTCTGAAATGCTGTGTTACTTTTATGCCAGAAGTAATTGGACACAAACCTTCCAAAAAGTTCAACTTTTGTCTCGTCAGTCCACAATCCATGAAAATCTTGGGCATCATCAAGATGTTTGCTGGCAAAACTGAGATTAGCCTTTATTACATTTATTCATTTAGCTGACACAATTGCTATAAATGACAGAGGTCGCACGACCCTGGAGCAACTAGGGGGAAAATGTCTTGCTCAGGGACACATTAGTAGATGAGTCAAAGTAGAGAGTTGAACCCTGGTCTCTCACACCAAAGGCATGTGTCTTATCCACCGCCCCTTTATGTTCTTTTTGTTCAGCGGTGGTTTTCATCTTGGAACTCTGCCATGCAGGGCATTTTTGCCCAGACTCTTTCTTATAGTGGAGTCATGCCATGAACCTTAACTGAGGCAAGTGAAGCCTGCAGTTCTTTGGATGTTGTTGTGGGGTTTTTTGTGACCTCTTGGATAAGTTGTTGCTGCACTATTGGGGTAATTTTGGTTGGCCGGACACTGGGAAGGTTCACCACTGTACTATGTTTTCATCATTTGTGGATAATGGCTCTCACTGTGATTCGCTGGAATCCCAAGGCTTAAGAAATGGCTTTATAACCTTTTCTGAGTGATAAAAGGTTATAACTGATAAATCTCAACTACTCTGGCTCTCATTTGTTCCCGAATTTCTCTGTACTGCAGCATGATGTCTAGCTTTTGAGGATCTTTTGGTCTACGTCACTTTGTCAGGCAGGTCCTATAAAAGTGATTTCTTGATTGAGAACAGGTGTGGCAGTAATCAGGCCTGGGTGTGGCTAGAGAAATTTAAAACAGTTTTTAAAAGATGTGACAATCCACAGTTGATTTATGTTTTAACACAATCACTTTTTCACACAGGGCCATGTAGGTTTGGATTTCCCCCACCTTAATAATAAAAACATTCATTTAAAAACTGTATTCTGTCTTTACTTGTTATCTTTGTCTAATATTTTAATTTGTTTGATGATCTGAAACATTTCATTGTGACAAACATGCAAAGAAATAAGAAATCAGGAAGGGGGCAAACACTTTTTCACACCATCGTAACTATCAGTCATAGTGATATTGAGCCATAGCAGTACGTTTGGGGATTTCATTCTGGTTTAAAAGATATTCTGGGGCTGTTTACTAAAAATGCGCCCTTTGGTCAGGAATGTTGGTAATGATCTCTGGTCTGTTAATTTTTTCATTGTCAATCCAGGGTGGCGTTTACTTCAGTGGCAGCGGATCCATCAATTGTTAACCTGGGCCAAGGCTTTCCAGACATCCCTCCTCCTTTTTACGTCAAGGAGGCCCTTGCACAGGCTGCATCAGTGGACAAGATGAACCAGTACACCAGAGGTTTTGTAAGAGTGATAAACTGTAATACAGCTCCCTCGTGGTCAAATTGTTTTTGAAACTAGGTTATTTAACATTTCTTATAAATCCATTTGACAAGGTAAGGTTTGTTGAAATGGGAAGACATGTCTATCTTGTTTTATTCATAACTCATTGATATTCAATTGACTTGCACAGAAACATGAAGAAACCAGAAAATATTTACCTTTAAGAAGCTGGAATCAGAGAATTTTGACTTTTTTTTCTCTTCTTGAAGGGATTATTGATTATCAAAATAGTCGATCAAATAGATTAATTTAATACTTGACAACTGATGAATTAATTGTTGCAGCTCTACAATGGAATGATGTACAGTTTGTGTTACCAGTTGGTGTTAGACGTCCAATCAGATTTCACCCTCAAGTTTAAAAATATTAGTTAATTATTTGGTAGTTGACTTGGTATAATTTTGCAGTACCGAAAATCTGAACTGTTGTTGGTGAATTCCATCTTGTATCTAACAGTATCTGATTTGTATTGTGCTCCACGTCAACTCCACTTAAAACTCTGCATCATCTATTAAAACTGTAGTTTGTAAGTGTCGACAGTGGAGCAACTGTATGAAATTAAAACACTGATTCTCACTAAAATATGTCATATTTTTAAATATATATATATATATATATATATTAAAACATTTCAACACTGATTCTAACTAAAAT
>JAPMOB010212236.1:0-13584 GCA_029875015.1 Lepomis gibbosus | reverse complement strand
ACCTCTGTCTGACACCCATCCACTGCAGGCTTCCTGTGAACACTTCTCTGTAACAAACTCAAAGACTCATATTAGCACATACTTATGCACTTGATTGTGCAGTATTGAATATGATGGGTGAAGAGTAAATATGAGATAACTTATATAAATGATGATTCCAACATTAAGACATGTGCATTTCAATTCTGCTTTTTGGTTCCTATCTTTTTGCATATTTCAGAAGCGCTCCCAATTGAACTGCAGTGAGCCTTTTACAGTCCATAAAAGTTGCACTTATTTGCCAGGACTTGCTACGTGAGCGTCGCATCATTTCTTACACAGTACTTCAACAAAGCATGCGAGGAGAGTACTTCTGTTTACATACCTGGACCACGGTGGACCGAATGCTCAAAAGTTTGGTTTAGCTTCACTAAAAAAGATAACGACACAGCAAAATGTAACACAAGCAGTAATGATATTTCATGCAAAGGAGGCAGCAGCTCCAATATGACGAAGCATTTACTTCAACACAGAGTGAACCTAGAGGAATGCACCGTGTTCAATGTGTTTCCGTCTCCCAGCTACAAGGTCACCCCAGATCAGGCTAAAGCCAACAGTGGCAACATCTCAGGCTCAGGTACAAAACTCTGTTAATATGGTATTTGTTTACCATTACAGTAGCTGATAAGAGTAGCCTTACAAATTTATAATGTTGCTTTAATGTTTTGTGACTCATTTCTTCCATATTCAAGTTTAGATTTAAAACCGTACTAATTGAGTTTCATGGCCACTTGGGGCAGCCAAACAAGCTTCTAGTAAACAGTTTCCTACTTACACATCCAGCTAAACTGAAGAAAAAAATTCATTTATTTAGAGTTGTGTTTCTGGCTACTGTCCTTTTGGCTCTGTTTTGGTCTCCACCAACTCCCAAAGGAAGTAACTGGCTCTTTAGCTGCTAAATGCTCCACTATGATCACCAGCTAGTTGTTAACTTTGTCTTTGTGCCGTTTGGTGCTGGGCAGGATGCGTACTGTGGGTTTGTCAGAGCTTTTTCCCAGACAAAAGAAGTATAACAGCCCTTTCTACTGCCCATCAAACTCAGTCAATTCCAAAACTGTAAGATTATCATTTTGATTGGTTTTAACTGAGTTAATTCATGATTTAAATCTAGTTTGATCTCCTCCAGACATATCAATCCATCAACTTGACAAGTACAACAATTACAGGCCTACAGAAATCTGTCTTGGTGACACTATACACAATACACAATAGACTTGACAAGTTATGGTTCAACGGTAGCTTACATAAAGGGTAAAATGCCATCACAAGACACAATATCTATCTGTCAGTGCTAGTTCTTGTTATCTTTACAACTCCTCCACTCTCCTGTCAAGTTGATCACATTAAGCAAAAATGCTTTTCTTGTCTGTCAGTGCAGCTCAACCCACAAACACACAATAAAAAAAATGATATTATCTGGCAACAAAAGTTCTTTATAGAGGTGTTATAATGTAACATCTGAAATCCCTTCAACCTCAAACATGTTTGGACTAATCTGGCATGTAGCAACAGTTTTTTTTAGAGTATGCAGACTGATAACTGTTCTAAGCTGTTCAAATGTAATCTGTGTAATCTTGATAAAACAGGCTGTAAACTAAAAAAAACTAGATGACAAAATGTCACCCTTCTTGTTATGTCTTTCTCACCTGAAGTGGTAAAAATTCTCTCTAGATGGACAGAAGACAGAGCGCCATATTTAGATAGGTCATGGTGTTGTGCTTGGATTTGATTTGATGAATGCATGCGTACAGCGCATAATGCTAGTTTTGATTCACCAGCTTGCAAGAGGGCAGATGTTTTGTCCTCAGACAGAAAAGGTCAGCACATCTGGTCTTTGAATCTTTGATATCAAACCATACACTCAGGTCTTATCATTAAAGCATTTTCTAGGGTTGAGTAAGCCTCTTCACAGAGGAAGAAAGACACCCGGGCTATGCTTTGAACTTGAGATAACATGGTCTCCACATGGTGTGTGTTAAGGAAGTGTTTTTGTGTGTGTGCGCATGCATTTGCATTTTCACATCAAAGTAGAATTAGGCATAAGGAACATTTGGCAGTTAGAATCTGTTAAAGTACACTTTCCTAAATGTTTTTTTCTCATGCAGGCACCATGGAAAAGAAACAATATTAAGAAGAGAGTCTTTAAAATTGTTCAGCTACAGCTGTTAAACATCATCACACACAAAAATCTACAAAACATTAACCAATTTGCTACACTGTGATGGCATTTCTCTTTATTGTAATGCCCAGTTTCATGTCAGTTTTTCTAGTTGTGCATGTTTAGAGCATGCAGAGAACAAACTGAGTGAGGCATTGAGAGTCCAAAAGATTCCTACTAAGTGGCCTGATTTTTCCATCAGGCTTTACTCAAGTCTCTGGTCGGATTTTGGGGACAAGCAAGACCTGATTTACACATCCTCCAGTTCCCCCACCCACCCCCTCCCCTACCCGACAGGAGCAGCTGCACCTCATGACAGATAGGCCATGTCTCCAAAATTCCTGCAGTGCTGCCCTGCTCTCAGCATTTCTGTCAACACTCAATATGACGTTCTAATTTTACCAAGGCTGGAACACCAGTGCACCCTTAGTGTGCTCACTCATATGTATGGCTTAATTGTACCAGTAGTGGATAGTAACTGAGTACATTTACTCAAGTACTGTAATGAAATGCAATTTTGAAGTAGGCCTACTTTACTTTAGTATTTTCTACTACTATACTTCAACATCACTATATTTCAGAGACAAATATTGTACTTTTTACTCTAATATATTTATTTGGAATTTACAGTCACTAGTTACTATAAAAGGTTTTATACACACAAAAAAAACAAATTTTAATTAAAACATTTTACACTCAGTATTTTTACACTGTGGTTTCGCTACCAAAGTAAAGGATCTACTGTAAATACTTTTTCTTCCACTGCGACATACTATACACAGAAACAAAAATAAGGATAAACAACTGTAGAAAAAAAATTACTTGCTGTTATCTATGGATTTGTGGAGCCAGTACAAGCTGACGGGTAATATATATTTTTTGCGTTTCATACAATAAGTTGGGATCGATTTTGCAGCCAAACGCAAACATACACAGACCAATGCAGGCCCTTGAAGGTCTTGTTAAGGCCATGGAATGAGCTGCGCAGCCCTCTGGGTAATGGGCTGGGGATGTGCTGGAAGGAAACCCAAGCCTTTTTGCCATTCCAGGCAGAGCACAGCAGGCCATGCTCAGTATCAATGACAAAAGCAGACAGGCAGTAAGCGCTGATGCATAAAACATGAGCCTGAGAAAGTTAGCACAAGTGAGTCAATAATCATTTTTTGAGAAACATGGGATAAGTTGCCGCAACAGAATGTCTAAATTAGTGTTTGGTAAACCACATACAACTCCATATACCAAAGTAAGTTGGCATTATTTAAGCAGCGTTGATTTGAACAGTGCTACCTTCCTTTGCCTAAATGTGACATCATTGTACAATCTGTAACTCTGATAGGGGACAAAGGTAAACATATAGCACACAGTCACACTGCCAGACTCCATGGAGAATATGGCTAAAAGAATTACTGAGGAAAACATATTGCATATAATGATATTTACTGAAAGATGCCTTTGCTGAGGAGTGTTAACTCTAAGACAAACACATTTAAACAAGCATGTAGTCAAACTACTGTGTAGTCCACAAAGATACAGCAGTTTTCTATAAATTCAGACAAGGCCAAGAAGTTGTTTTGGTTGAAACCATATGGGACTCATTTGCAGGGAACTTCTGGCATCGATTCCAGGGCCTGGTTTTGATGTTCAGATAGGCACAGTACACATTTCGGTCAACATGAAACTATTCCAAGATAAATGTGTCGCTGTCACCGTAATGGTGAGGAAAATTCCAAACTTAAGCTGTACACATTTAAATTACTTTTATCCCTTTTTTCCACACTTTAACAGAAATCTAGTGAGTTTACTTGTTCCATATTTTCTTATAATCCCATGCAATGTCCATAAAAAGCAAATACCAGTTTTAATATTTCTTGTCTAGAAAGTCAAGCACAGCTTTTATGGAGAGATATTCCAGTAATTGGATTCCATTTTTTAAAGTGTAAAAACAATTGTGTCTATAAAGTTACAGTCAGCGTTTCTCAGTTCAACTTTAACAGGCAGATTTGCGTCTGCTTTTCTCTCCTGCTTGGATCAAATTAGTTGAGGGGCCTGTTTAGGGAGAACTTGGGCTACAGCAGGGACAAACACAAGGTTCAACTCCAAAACTCTATTTCATCAGCTTCTCATGCAGTTACACCAAATTTTGAGAAAAAAGTAGGGCACATAGAGAGCTAGAAGCTCCCCAAAACAATGAACTTCGTGATTACAGGCTAAACTAACCTGTGACTTCTAATATAGGGACACAAAAGAAAATCTGTGAGTTCTCTACTGATTTTAACTTCTATAGTAACTATTTGAACTCATGAGATTGAGTTTTAGGCGTACAGCATCTTTAAAATGTGTTCTTATCCCACACACTTCAGAGTCAGTTAGAGTTAAACTTTTCAACAATGTTCCCACGATGAAAACAAAAGGGCAGTGTCGAGTATGGGTCCCTGGAGCAGCCAAATTTAGTGGTTTCCCAATGCCTCACAGATAAAAATGCATACAAAAACAAAATGCACTACCTAAAGTACATGAAATTGCTGCCGATTATGGTGCGGGTAATCATTTATATAATGCTGTTCTTTCACAACAGCACAACATATCTGGGTTCTTGTAATCTGGTGTGTTGCCCTTGAAACATGAGTGTTTCACAGTAATGCCCTCACCATTTTAACCATGCTGTGATTACAATCTGAGCAGCTATGAGAAGGCCATTTGCTTTATTGTGTGGTAAACTACAAGGAAAACATAGCACACACACATATATAGTAGCACGCAGACAGTGTGACACCAAAATACAAAATGTAGCTCACACTTTGATGTGAGAAGACCTCTAGCCCCTCTGACACTACCTGTACTGTCACCTACACTGGAGAGGAAAAATAGATTCATTCTTGTACTACTCAAATTTCCACTGGCCAACTTCTTGCTCCTTTATAGCCAGAAGAACCTCTGAGCAGAGCCTCTAACTGGTTCAGGATTCTCAGCAGACCACAACTACCTTTAAGCTCCAGTAAGTGTTTTTTTGGCACACAAAGCAAAAGCTCTCCCATTATAGCAAGGAGTTTAATCTGGAAACTGATGGATTGAACTTTAGCTTAAATGTTGACTGTCTCCAGTCAAGTCACACCATGGGTAACATGGCCACCAACTTGTAACAAGTCTGTGGAGTATTCCTTAAATGGATTATGTCAATTAATAGTTGTGAGGTTTGTCTAAAGGTAATGTCACTGTAAACAACTGTAAACACTAGAGCTGAAAAATGTATTCATTAGTAGGTCTGCACAGAGTAATCAGTAACTCCGTTGATAATCTGTTTGATAATCTGTTATCTCAGAGCATTTTTAAACATGGCTAAAGCCAATTTTAAAATGCTCTGAGATTCTCTGATTTTAATTGAAAGTATTTGCTGTTTTTGTCTTATGTGATATTAATCTAAATATTTCTGGGTTTTGGGCTGATGGCTGAACAATTTTTTTTACTATTTTTTCATGTTATAGACCAAACAACCTCTTAATGGAGAAACTAATCTGCAGATTAATTGATAACGTAAATAATAGTTACAGCCCGATTTTACTCTTTTTACTTAATAAATAGAACTAATTCGACTGCTAGTCTATGAGTACTTTTGTGAATCCAGTTTTCTTGCTACTGTGCTTATTCATTTTAAGCTATTATTTAGGGTATCTGATCTTTTTCTGAACTCTTTCACTACCATTGAAATAAGACACATAAATTATTCACTATCAGTGAATTTGTTGTCCAAAATGTTTTCATTGTTTCACAGTTACTTCCAGTATAAACTGCCAAAGCCTTCTTCAGCGGTTGTGAGCAGTGTGTGCTTCATAGTTGTGCAAAACACACACAGTGAGGGCAGAAGACTTCCTTTTATATTTTGTATGTTATTTTAATACATGCATCACAAAGTAATTAGGTTAGATAATACAGAATTAAAACATTTGTATTAAGGCGCTGTTTTATCTGTATCCATAAATCATATCTTTAGGCTGCAGATACTAAAAAAAGGGCAATGAATGAAAATGAATTCTAATTTAATCCATTCTTGTTAAAATACTTGCTACTGAGATATAGTTTAACTTAACAAATAACTGCTGACATCATGATGAAGTTTTACCCAACAACAGTTTATTTATTTGTTTGTTTTTTATGTAACCCTAATACACAACAAAGTCTCTTCTTTGAACAGTAAAGAAGCATGCTGTAGCTTCTTCTCCTGCAGTCCGTGACTCTTTAAACCTAACTTCAGTCTACCAGCAGCTGCATGCCCGCATGGAGCCACCTCCATGAGAGATCCACTGCCTGCATCCATCAGACAGAGAAAGAGATTGAGGATGCAGTGCAGGCACCACAGGTTAGGTTTCACATTCACATATTGATCAGAAGAGATATAGAGGATCATTAACAGGGACTAAGATACACACTTTCACAAACTCACACAGTACTATTTTTTTTAAAGGGCGAGGTTTGTGTTATTCTCTGTTTTTGTTACTGAATAAATCCCATAAAAACACATATAAACAATGTGTTGGACTGTCTCTCTCCCTACCCTGTCTATGACACTTTCTTTCTACTTAACACCTAAGTCTTTAGCAACAGGTCACAAATCATTTTATTCTTAAAAATGGTAAGTCATTTCCTGAACCTGGGCATTGTAGTGTTTACCAAACATTACTTAAACAGCAGTAAATAGTGCATTTACTTTCAGTTCAAACGCAATTGCCCTGCTCCACTGCCTTGAAAAATTACATGTGACTTTTCTGAAAAGGGTAATAAACATTGATCAGAGTAATCCCAAACAGTGCATGAGAGCGAAGCTATAGTTTTTAGACTAGCAGTGTGAAAAATGACTAAATATAGTGATGAAACATGCTGCAATAATAATCTCCATTTACAAACACAGCGCAGCATATTGACCGACTGAGCACATCCACTCAAAGTTAAACACAGGTGAACTCGGCTGAAGAGCACAGTGGAATAGGAATCTATGCTTGAATTCATACTGGCTGGGAAACGGAGCAATTTCCATTGGACAGAAGTGTAAAGGGACTACCTTTAGTACTGACAGCACCAGGATGATGTATGTGGGATTGACTCAAACAAAACTCCAGTGCCCATATTCATCATGAGTGTAACAATGTATCTCACTGATGTGTTTTAAATAGTTTTATGGACAGCAATGAAGCTCTCTGGCACAAAGGAATAAGCTATATCAGACAACATAAGTCTGAACATAACAAACCTGACATGATGTTGGCTGATGTTGGCGCACATGGTTGCAGCGGCTTTGCTCTCCCCAGTAGGTGTCTACTACTGGGGAGAGCACACCTGTACACTAACTGTACATTGAGGGGAGTCGCACTCAAATCTCGTTGAACTACGATCAATGACAGTAAAGCTGATAAATAAATTCTGATTCTTTGTCTACACAGACAAGACTTGTTAGAAACAATTCATCATTGGTTTCTGTCTTTTCATGGGAATAGCTGACAATATGAATAAAGGCTGTTGAACTGTGACTTTATCTGCTGCCGGTATGCCTTTGGGAAGTGAGAGGATGGAAGAATTTGCTTCATCTATAATGATTTCACATTCATTTAAAAGTAAGAGCCAAATACTTGAAGGGAAATGGGATACCTTCACTTCTGGTGGTGACAGCTGGTCAGAGAGAGAGAAGAGAGCAGCGTGTGTGTGTGTGTGTGTGTGTGTGTGTGTGTGTGTGTGTGTGTGTGTGTGTGTGTGTGTGTGTGTAAGTGAGGGGATGCAGCTGCAGCCTGGCTATATGATGGTAGGGGTCCAGAAGCAGATGGGGGCTTCAGACTGCACTGCAACATGATAGCCATTTTGAAATGCCCACATATGTTTAAAAAAATATAATCACTTTCTGTAGCTAGGTTCTTGACAACCAAAGATTATTCTGATTTCAAAGCTCCTATTTATCTAAGTTTTTAATCTTATGTTTTTAAGATCATATATCCAGATGATTCTTCTTTAAAATTGTAAAACCACTACCTGCACACCACGAACACTTAACTTTAGGACCTTTGCTGCATTATAATATATTTCATATATAGATTTGGTCTCTGTCTTTAGCGAAAACTGAGCTTCCCATGACTAGAGGCATCAGCTGAGTCCTGCAATCCATGACTGGAATCCAGCTTTTGTCCAAAAAGGGTTGAAATGACTGAAGAACTTTGGCATCTGAACATTTGAACTGAAAGAAACCTAATATTAGGAATGCCCCACACCCCCACCACCACGCTCCCTCCCCCTCCATAAAATATTTCTCTCTGCCCCTCCCTCACTACCCTGAGGGCTTTCAGCCTCCTAAGGCCTCGTTCTAATGCTATCCGTAATTTTGGTTGAACAGAACATAATTTTATCTGGGTCAGTTATAGATTGGCTGTCTGTGAAGAGTAATTTGTTTCTGATTACTTAAACTTGTAAGAGATTGTTCCATAATGTCTTATATCCGCTGTTGAGCAGAAAGAAACTTTCTTTGTACAAAAGACATCTTGATTGGGATTTTAATTTCTAGCTATGGATTGGATTATGAAGGATCATTTTACACTACATTTCTGTTTCGATATCAGTTAAATATTAGTTTGATCTGTTTCAAGTGTTTATTGGAGAAAAGGCTGTTCTTTTGCAGAGCGTTTGATATGTTCATGTTTGTTGTCAGTTGCCACATCTGGGGTATAGCCAATATAACACAAACAGTTAATATGAAATAATGATATGGTAAAAATATTAATATATTGTTAGAAGTAAAAGCAAAAGACAAAGCCACTACTAGACAAGCTGTAGATATTTTACATGCCTATACAAAATTTGAAAGACTCCGAGAAACAAAAGAAATCACCAACTTACATAAGATGGTATGATGCACGTTGAAAGATTTATTTGAAAGATTTACAATTTATTTCAGAAGCGTTTTTCGTTATATTTGTTGAAATTCTCTTACCATCCCAAGAGCAAGCAATAAATCAAATGCTCTGACACAAAAATGAAAAAAATCTGGTAACTGTGGCTGGAACACAATTAAAATAATAATTTAATTCAGTCCAAATAAAGTGATTGGCTGGCTAACCTGCGTGTCTACCTACCTACCTACTGCAGTCTATAGAGATCCTAGTTTACATGGTAGAGGTACCAGTGTGGGTAACTTAATACCTTAGCCCCATTAATACAATTTCCATGAAGTCTTCACCCAGGACGATGGAATAATGCAATATTTCTCAAATCTTAACACACATTTATGTAATTTCACAATATTATGAATTACAGGATATCAAATTACCCACTACATTATAGCCTCAAAAGGGTTAAAGAGATTTTCCAGGCTGAAGGAGATTAAGGAGAAAGTTCGCTTGCTGCCCCTAATGCGACCAAGACCTGCTGTCCCTTGAGGAGGTCAACCCCATGGGGCCGGGACCCCAGAAACTCACAAGAATGTCATCAGTCTTCTGCTAAATCTGTTACTGATTACTGATTACTTTTCTCATGTTTGTCTTGTGTGACAGCTCTGGGAAAAATGAAAATAGCTCTGACATCACTACAATCCAGAGTGCGATATTACAGGATTTCAGGTGACACAACACATCATCTGCTGCCTTACAGATCCTCAGTCCTAATAATTTTGTCAATTAATTTCATATAAATAAAGCCATGTTTTCAGTCAGCTCACAGGGTGACCTACATAAAGACTGTCCAATTTTCTCATGTTCAAAAATTCAACACTATGTTAACAGTGGGAACTTTTCAGTGTCCATCTCAAATTAAAAACTGGAATACAGGACAAAAAGAATTAACAGGCAAACCACATACAATCTATTTCATCTGTCCAGTTGAAGCTGGTTGGTATTAGCTCATTACATGGGTTGCAATGTTAGCCTTCTGCGTAGTTAGCTGCCTAGTGATGGAAAAATCCAATTATTCAGGTTTAGGTCTTTAAGTAAGACAAAGATATACTAATCAGACAAGCTACAATTCAGTGCTTTGGGTAAAAACAAGCAACAACAGGAACATTTACTGTATCTTAAGTGACCTTTTGCTTGGCATCAGTCTTCATTGAACTTTTCGAACAGCCCCTCTTTTACTTTAGTTGCATGATTAGCCATTACTTGTCTAAAGTCAGATGTCTGTTGAATATGATGATGCAAAGTCGTTTCTTGGAGACTGCAAAGAGTACATATATTCAAGAGGAATTTGGCAACAGTGTTTCTACATTCTTTACATTTTTCTCTCTGTGCAGAACTCAGTGAAATGACACTACAAAGCCCACTCAGAGTAATGTATGTTAAAAATATCAAACTAAATTTTAATTAAATATATTTGAAGTTCGACATTTTAGGAAATACGGTTCTTCGTGTTCTTGACAAAAGTTTGATGAGATTATACATAATTCAAGTCAGTTAAGCTAAGCTAATTAGCTGTAGTTTTATATTAAATAGCTAAATGTGATACAAATGGTATAAATATCATCTAACATATAACAAAAAAGCTAATAAGCATATTTCCCAAAAAATCAAACAATTACTTTAAAAAAAACAATGTAACAAATTTTCTGTCCCTTTACAATATAAAAATTAGCCTTCCATTAATGATGAACAAAATTTGCTAATAAAAGCTTTCCCTATATCGTCACGTTAGAACCTAACTCTCTTGAACGAATAGCATGTAAATCCTACTTTGTTACCCAAGTCTAAACATGAGTTACAGCAGCTATAATGTGGCGGCTGTTTCACTTTTATCACTCCAATTATAGTTAAAAACATGACGCCTGAATAAGTGCCTGTTTGAAATTTCACTGGTCAGGGGAAAAGAAACTGGGGGAGGAGGGCTGCAGAGGGAAACATACACTCAACATTGTGAAGTAAGGGTTTATGAAGAGCCTATCCCCCCAGCAGGAGATGTTTTATTAGTGGTGTTTAAATGACCGGCTTGTTAAACATCAAGCGGCAGGCGGGTAGCCAGGCGGCTGTGGCCTCAGGATCCACAGCACTGCTACATCGCTGGCTATTTTCACCCTCCTCAGAGCTTTATTTGACATGCTAGTGTGTAGACAGGGTTGTTTCGAGACACAATAATCACTTTTAACTTAAGTTGAAACACTAGATTCCCACCTGTGAGTGGGAGTTAGTACTCGGGTGGTCCTGGGTTATTCAGTATCTCCACAACGTCAGAAGAGAAAAAATCCGGCCAGGAAAGAGAAGTTGGATAAACAAGGAGCCTCTGCTGAAGTCTTAATGATATTAACACTTTGACACGTGCAGCAAATCAACTTAAAAAACCCACATGAATAATAATTTACAAACAAAAGTGATTTTTACTTGTAAGATTTAAGACTTGTAAGATATGATCCCTACAAACTATTTCATGGAAACTTTGGGAAATTAACTGTGATAATGATGACACATAAAAAAAATTAGGGAATGAGAAAAGTGAAGCAGTCGTCTTAGATGTCAATTCATGGAAAAATAGATTCCGATTATTTCGAAACCACATGAATGCACCATAACTCACCGCTTCCTTTTCCAAGCGCGAAGGAGAAGCTACGGTGGTCGAGACGCTCCGACTGCTCTTGTGCTAAATAATACGTGTGATCCTCCATTCGTCCAAATTTCACATCTCTTCTTTCTTCTAATAAACCATATGACAACTACTAATAGTACTACTACAAACGTTTCTTCGTCTTCTTCATTCAACACAGGAGAAATGTGCTCTGTGGTGTCATTTGTTGGTTGGTGACATCCATGTATGGGTGACCCGTGGTGTATGTAGACATAAATGGTTCATTCTAAAGTAATAAAAACAAAACTATTCTTTATGTAAGGTTTTTATACACCACTGAAAACATAGTTATGGATATTACATTGCAAGAGATCTTCCTAAATATTACACACAGAAACTTTAATAGAGAAAATAACTGACACACTAAGCAGAAGTGAAAATACTCCTTTGTAAAAACAAATTTTATGAAATTCAGATTTAAGACAATGGGCCCCACCTCCCCCCAGGCGTTAGTTCGACCTTATCCACCAGCTCTGCACAACTACCTCTGCTGGTCGGCTGGTACTGCCATCACTCAGAGCAAAGCAAAAATCACTCAGCTATGTCACAACTCTTCTGTTCTGGCACGGATGTTACATGTTTTATTTGACTATTTCTATTTTGCACTTTTGTTGAGGTCATGACCCTTCCTGCTGGCTATATTGAATTTAAATAAAATAAATTCTTGTGCAAAACCCGATTGTTGTGCTGGACTTGTATATTCTAAAAATGAGTCAAACACAACATCAAAAACGCTCATATGTATGACACCAACAAATTTGGATTTCCCATAGTTAATTGCATACACAGCCTACTAAACTGCAGTAAGGAGCATCAGCCACTCTTCAGTTAAGAATGCAAATGATTATTCTGCACTCTGTCAAACGTGCTATTCCTGACGACACTTAGAACAGTATCAAAGATGCTCCACCAAATTACTTCCCATCCCACTGTCTGTCACTGAAAAAAGGGGGATTCTGGTTGTATAAAAGCTGGTGAAAACTGAACATTTTTTAAGATTTTTCTCAGTGATTTTAAGCTTTATCTTCTTATTATGGAACTACATTTTCCTCTCTGCAGTCTGGATTTATGTCTGCGCTGCTTGAGGGGTGAATAAGAGGTCTTCTCTGGCTGAAGACAGAAAATTGGCACAGGATCCAAATTTCAAGTTAAATGTAATCATAAAACCAGAACTTTCAAGTGTTTTTGCGGTGGATGTCAAATAAGAGAATAATTCAGTCAATAGTGCTGTGAGGGGTCAACCTGGGTGACTTCCAGTCAGTTAAACTAGAGGGTATTAAGTTTGCAAAGGAGGTTAACACTTGCTAAAAAAGCATGCTATGAAGAATGATCAAATCTACTTTTTTTCTACAAATGACTGAACATGGTTTTGGGCTATATTTGTATTGGTTAAACAGTGTAATACTGTGATGTTTGTTTCCCTGGGCCCGTATTCATAAAGATTCTAAGAATCCTCTCAGAAAACTCTTAATTTAGCTAAAAAACTTTTACGTAGGAGTCTTAGCTTAAGAGCGATCAGGGACTGATCAGAGAGCAACTCTGAGCAAGGAAAAGACAAAAACTTTTATCTTAGTGAGGAGGCTTGACCCCGTTGCTATGTATGACACAATCTTTTGAAGACTGTGATTGGTTGGTTGTCTAAGAAGGAAAAAACAAAAAACAAAAGAGTGATTTTTAGTATAGGTTCAATTCTAAGCCTTCACTTTGGAAATTACATGCGTAATATTTCCTATCTGACCGTTCTCACACACACACACACACACACACATTATATATGTGTATATAAATCCTGTTTTTTATTTACCATGCTGTTA
>JAPMOB010212235.1:0-19669 GCA_029875015.1 Lepomis gibbosus | reverse complement strand
GTGTATACACTAACACACATCTTTCATGTACACACTATAGTAGATTGCATTTGTTCCTGGAGAAAAGTGACTCATCCTTATCCCACAGGTGGTGAAAAAGCAATTTACACACACACACACACACACACACACACACACACACACACACACACATAGTATGTAAAGATTGTAACTTTCATGACATCATCCAAAACAAAATTACCACCTTCTCCCTCTCTGACCTCTTTTTTTTCTTTCCTTTTACTGTCTCTCTTTGGCTTTTTTCATATCTACCTCATCTCCCTGCCTTTTACATTCCTTTCTTTTTTCTCTCTCACTCTGTAGCTCCCTATCTCTTTTCCCTTTCTCTCTGCTCTCTTATCTTTAAAGGGAGCTTTTTTAAAACAACTCCCACACGTTTACTCTGATCTGCCTTACAAAAGCAGCGAAGCAAAACACATGCACACACACATACACACATATGGTCGCACCATTTGCGTTTTGCCTCATGCATGTAATGAGGGTCCAAGCCCTCAAAATGACACAAAATAGAGCCTGGTTTTACACACACACACACACACACACACACACACACACACACACACACACACCCCTATACACACAAAGACCCACACTGCAGATGGAATTTGCTTTCAGAGAAACTTGCATAAGCAGTGACACCTTCTCATAGTCATAAACGCTGCAATAATAAACACACAGAAGAACACAGACCAGGCAGTGCTATCAGACTGAAAGCCTATCAACATGTTTTTCAACAGACCTTTTATTTGCTCCACAGTATATTTTTCTGCAGTGTTGTATTAAATATGAATGAGGAGCCACATTTTTTAAATCCTGGCTGTAATCTCAGAGTTAATCAAAGGGGGGCTAAAGCTGTCAAATTGGTCCTGGCAGTCTCCTTGTTTCCATCATCTTTACGTTTATTGTGGGACTTTAACTTAGCCTCAGATAACATGTGACAATCAAACATGTGGTTTTCTTTAAAACATGGTGTCCAGCTGTAAAATGCTATAAAACATTAATATGTAACAGACCTGTAGTTTCTGTTGTGGGAAATGATGGAACACACCATGAAACGACATTCCTTTTTGAAGTGAAATACTTTGACATCAACCTCTACTTTGTACTTTGTTTTTGGCTAAAAAACTACTTTAGAGGCTAAAAAATAAAACAGTGGGAGAAATACACCTTTATGTATCATCATATAAATGTGTTGTCACAAATAAAAAAAACAGCAAGTCATTAAAAATCAAATAGTCATCAAAAGCATGCCCCCAATGATGTAGGTCATTACTGGGGGCTTTATTTGTCTATATGCCTATATGTCTAGCAAACACACTGTAGTTTGACAAAATAGAAACCCGCTACCCTAACAATATCAGCATAAACAATTATATTTTCAGGTGAGGTATGAAATGAGCCATTGTGAGAGCTGAATGAGGGAGGAGTTTCTGTTGACAGAGTTGCACAATGAAGGCGTATCCCATCAGTGTGTCTGTCCCAGTCATTGTGTATGTGTATACACACTGTTGCTTTTGTTTGTGTTTACTTCTGTCTGTATTTTGTGTGTTTTTTGTCTGTTTATTTTGTGCATGGTTGTCTGTGTTTGTTTTTCTGCCTTTTTATGTCTGAATGAGTATGTTGCGTCTGTGTGTTTCGGCCAGCTACCCCTCAGCACACACACACACGCACACACACAGCGTCCCTCCTTGTGAACTGGCCGAGCGTTGTGTAATCATTTATATAAAGAGGTATTAGTGTTTCCTCCTAAAAAGAACATAGGGAACATTGTGACTCAGTTGGGTGACATTCCTCTCTTGCCCTGAGGACAGGATGACTGTGGAAAGCTTGTTAAGCTGTTGGTTCCCAAAACATGTTCACATCAAGGAGCTCCTAAAATATATATACTCTTTACACAATGAAGTGCCAAGTCTTGGACATTTTTTCTCTCTAGGATCCTTATTTTGCAATGCGCCAGAGCCATTAAAGTGGGCACTCAGTTATATTGATATTCACACAGTAACATACTCTAACTTACACATAATGACATTAAAGTGAATTAATGTGTTCTTGATTTTCTTGGAAGTGCCTGCAACCCTCTTAAAGACTGACAGTTCTTATAGTTCTTGCAAGTCAATTGAAATTCACATGGCCACCATACACAGTGATTGTGCTAATGCATTTATGTCTGTCCTCGCTTTATTTTAAACTATTGAAGTGAAAGGGGTCGGGTTCCAAAAAAAGCATAAAGTGATAATCTAATTTCTCTTGAACAGCTTGTGCAGTAACCAAGCACCTGGCAGTGACTTTTTTCTGCCAATGACCAGACTGAGGAAGTTACTGTTTTCTCTTCATGGAGATATGAATTTAGATTTTACTGCACAAAGTGTTTTGAAAATGAATGTCATGATTATTTTCCTCCCCTTAAAGTTGGGGTAAGCGATTATGGAGAAATCCAATTCCACGACAAATACCATATATAAAGCACACAACAATATAGTAAGTGCTGTAACTAACGTTAGCTAAGTTGCTATTTAGCAACCTGACACAGAAATCATGGCTGGAATAGTGTTTGTATACCATTTACAGAGCCTGGGCTGTGTATAAACACCAGATTTACTTTCATTGCACACCCAGGACGGACAGCTAGCTGACTGTGACGAGGTATTGGATTAGAATCGCTTGCCCCATCTTTAAACAGTGAGGATTTCGAAATGACTGGAATATTTATGAGCTTTATAGCCTCACGAGCTATGGAGCAATGTTGGTTCCCCATTTTGTGATTGATTTGTGATCAATAATCGTGTTAATAATCGAGATTTCAGTTCAATAATTGTGATTAGGATTTCCTGATCACAATTATTTTTTGTATGTAGAAATTGTTGTATTTATTGACCTTTTAAAATTGAATGCTTCATTTTTTAAAAATGATTCATGACAGTTACACTGTCATTCCACAGAATGATGCTATTGACTACCAGCTATATACAGCATGCTAGCGTCAAAAACCCAAGTATTTTCTAACATTAACTTAGCTCTCCTTATTAGCTAGGCTCCTTACATACTAATAACATTTTTAAGCTGAGTCTCAGACATTGACAGCATTGTGTTGGACTGATTTGTGCAGCTGTGTTCATGAGTGAGAAGGAGAAAAAGAGAGGGACGGGTGATGGGTGAGTGAGAAAGAGAGAGGGACGAGCGATTGGATGTGCTGCGTGAATGCGCTATGGCGTTGTGCAAACAAATACAATTTTAAATAGGCCTAGTAAAAACAATTCCAAAATCAATCTGTGGCGGGCAGCGTTGATATTGTGGCGGCCCGCCACAAATAAATGAACGTATGGGAAACACTGTGATTATGCATTAACTTTAAACAGCGTCTTAGAGCTAAGAGTAAGACAGCAACGCTGTGTGTGTGTCTGTGTGTGCGCACACGGAGCAGAGCAGGTGGCAGGTGAAGTATTTGAGTTGATGATACCTCATTATGTTACAACGCTGAAATTCAACAGTGGTGTACTGTCGGGAGATACAGTTAACTAAACTTACGGTGAGAAAAGTATAAATACAGTAATAAAGACAGGGACAAAGTAAATATTTTACAAGCATGGACCAGGTAAAGCAAGGCCTAACACACCTGGTTTAGAAGCATGAATAATATTTAAATTATTAAGCAATGAGTAGTGTGTACATGAAAGCTGAAGTAAACATCACAGCCTGGATGAGAGCAAGTTTGGGCTTTTAGGGAGGGGCGGGGGGCGCACCTGTAAGGGAACGGATGCGCTGTATTAATAACACAAGACAAAACAACTGTCATTGTGAAACTGCATGCGGCACAATAATCATTTTAATTTGATTACCTGGTTTTTATAATTGTTGGAAGCCAAAATTTAAATTGTGATAAAATTTCGACTAATTGACCCTTCACTAAGCCACGCCTCAAATACACAGCTGGCCAATCACAGCGCAGTATAGGACTTGCTCTAACTATGGTTTGACACCTTTATGGCTGAGCTCCATTGACTCTAATGTAAAAAGAGTCATTTTCTAGCTTTTGGTCAAACGCTGTTTCTTGGGCACTTGTAACAGTCGCTACCCAGAGAGGTTGAAAGGAGAAGAACAATTTATTCTCGGGCTCTCTAAAATAAATCCAGAAAAATGTCGGCTGTGGATCGTTCCTAATGTAATGCTAGTTGGCTAACGCTAGCTAACTTCCTACTGAATGTAACGTTATAAAGCCCTGCTGTTCTGCTTTTTAATGATTGTAATAATGAATAGAGGCTTTACAGGAACAGTGTTGCTCAGTGTTATCGGTTTTGTCTCAGTTGTCGGGGGATGCGGTGGTTCACCTGTACTGTGTGATCAGTAGGTTTTAGCTTCTATCTTACATTTTTTTTCACATCCGTTTGAGTCAGTTTGACAGCCTGAATACAACCTTTAAATGTATAATGCAACTGCAAAACTGCTTCTTTCTGAGATCGCTTTTTCCAGCACATTTGACAATATTTCTCCAGGGAGTGCAGTAATAGACAGTGGCAGCGCAGGAAGTTTGTTGGCCTTAGTAACAGTAACTAAGGGGGGCTGGGCTTAGCAAAGGGTCAGTTGCACAGCCCTACCATCTCTAGCAATCCTTGCACACCCACAAGGACGCACATGCTCACATGTTCACATGTGCTAATGTATTTCTGTCTCTAAACTGCTTTCTTTTAAACTATTTAAGTGAAAGGGGTCTGATTCCAAAAAAAGCATAAAGTGATAATCTCATTTCTCTTGAACAGCTTGTGCTGTAACCAAGCACTTGGCAGTGACTTTTTTTTCTGCCAATGACCAGCCTGAGGAAGTTACTGTTTTTTCTTCAAGGAGATTTGGAGTGTTCTGAAAATGTCATGATTATTTTTGTCCCCTTAAACAGCCAGGCTGTAAAAATTACTGTTTGGAATCTACACAAACTTTAAGGTGATACCCTGAATATTTATGGAGCAATGCTGGGCCCCGATTTTGTAGGTATCTTGCACACCCAGATGATGTCCATGCATCTATGGACACGTGCACTAATATGACAAGATGTATAGTCCTTTCAGTTTTTTACTCTATTCTTTGATCACCAGCCAGTGGCGGTAATATCTGCTGTAGCTAATTGACGTTACTTATATGGGTAACTTAGCAAAATAAAACTTTGTTAATGGTGATCTTAACACATCTTAACTTACCTTAACATATAGTCCCAAACTGTGTCTGTCAGATGGTCAGAGTAGACTTAAAACCTATTATGAATTTTCATTAAATGATGATGTTAGTCTGGTAATATTACGACTGTTTTCTCAACATTTCAGAGAACACAGATGTGTAGGATAGAGTTTGAATGTGCACAAAGTTTTGAACATGAGCAGAAAACCTGCTGAAACACAGGAGTTATTAAAGTCCAGGAGTTTATAACTCAATTAAAAATAATTAATTCATCATTGAGGAGAAAAGGTGCCACAATTAAAGAGGTTACTCCCCTAAACAAAAGATACAAGGGAAGGGAACAAAAGAGGAGGGAAAACTAAATCATGCTTGCATGTGTGTTTACTCAGCAGGGAGTTCAGTTATATTTTTATATTTTTAATTGTCACATGCCACCTGAATTATGTTTCCCTTTGCATATATTAAACATTTCCATTGTAAATTTATGCAGAATGCAGGGAATTAAGGGCCAGATTTACTAAAGGTTTGCTTGAGTACAAACTTGATATCACCAGAAAATCAACATGTAAGCTGATCTACTGACGGTGTGCACAGACAATGACGTCTTCCAAAAGTGCAAGATAGCACCTGTTGTTCATTTACTACTTTTGCCTTAATGAATATGCAATTTGAGGCGTTTCAATTTTATTGTGCAAAGTAATGGGAGGGTAACACGTGAATACATTTATTTAGTACTCACAGTGTGATCTAACAATAATAAATTTCATGTGAGTGCAACAGCATCTGTATTTAACACGTTTGAAAGGAAGGTGCAAACCGCCAAGTGTTGCACAGAGATGGCTGCTATTGCAAGAAGGTGACAGCCGCAATGAAAGAAGACGTAGAGAAATTGAAAATATTAGATAATATTATTCTATATCCAATATATAGAAATAAAATTATTTAAATTTTTTGAACTGTGTGAAGTGAACTGTTCATTTTTTTTGTATTTTCCTTGAAGCTTTGGCAATACTGTTGTATTAACATTCATGCCAATAAAGCAAATTTCATTTGGACCTGACTTCTTTTTAAGGCTGAAACAATTCATCGATTAAATCAATTACTAAAATGTATTGATGCAAATTTTTGCGATGCATTTGCTTTGTTTAATCTATATTATATAGCACACTGTTTCGCAAGGACATTTATTACTGAACGCCACAACGACTTCAAGACTCCCGTCACAAGATGGCAAGTTGTGTAGTCTGAACGGCATGGCTATCGGCCAATGCTGAAAGTTGTGTAGTCTGCTCGGGCCTTTAGTATATCTTGTAGCACTCGGGTGATGTTTGTGTTTGTAAAGCAGCTGTCTGGTTGTTGGTCTGATGTTTGCTGTATGATACACTAAGAATTTCCAAAAGGACTAATAAATATCTATCCCCTATAAACATGCACAGCTGATCCCGTTCCTTTTAAATGATACATCAATGAATCGTTGAAATAATCTATATAAGCTTCGAATACTAAAATCATCGTTAGCTGCAGTGCTACTTCTTTTCTCCGTGAGATTGAAGAATTTAGAAAGTTGCATGGCATGTAGCCGCCAGCTACAGTAGTGAGCGGATTCATCCAGCCAGAGGGAACAATTACCAACTGCTGGCATTTCGTCACGTCTGGGTCATTCCAGCATACTGTAGCTGTTTCTGCTGTGTTTCCCAAGCAGTTTTTCAGGTGTGCTGTCCCAAGTAATTAGTGCAATCTTAGGCAGGATGGGCAGGTGAAACTGGATGTCCAGTATTTGGTGCGAGTCGCTCATGAATGTAAGGTTTGCAGAAGCAAGTAGGCTACACCTGTCATTCTAATGTGTCAGATTCATGCATATTTAATGAACTTCTAATATCTTCTGCTGCTCATCTCATTCCCAGGTTGTAGCTACAGGTCGTAAACATTAATTCAACTACCACTTAAACCTGCGTTGTTTCAAATGTTGAAAGTTCATCCTAAAAGGATTTGGTAAGGGATGCAAAAGGATTTTAATTTGATAAACTGTTTAGCTTTTATAACATGCAGTTGAACCCCAACCTTAGGACACATTCAGGTGGATATAAGGTGAGGAGGGTAAAAGCACAGACACAGAGAGAAACAACTGAAATGGAAGTGAGCCACATAACATGAAAACATTTTCTTGTGTCTCCTGTCTGCTCTTGCTTCCACTTTCTATCCTCTCTGTGTCTTTCCCCTCTTACTGTCTCTGTCTCTCACTCCTGTGCCTCTCTGGCTCCCAACTAACTGGGCGGAAAATATGAATGAAAACATTCCCCTGCCCTCTTTGCCCAAACCCTGCTCCAGGCACAAACACACATCCCCATCCCTCTGTCTCTCTCTCTCTCTCTTTCTTTCCACTGCCCCATACATTTATTTTCCTCTTGTTATTACGGGCCTCGTCTCTTTTGTTTAACATTGTTTGCACATTTCTGAGGATAGCACTGAAAGAAAGGAACTGCGGGTGGGGTGGGGGGGTTAGTTTTACTGTTTGTGGAGGAACTGTGGGAGTTTTGCGAGGGGAGAGGAAAGGCAAATAGGGTGATACAACAAGAGTTCTGTGTGTGTGTGTGTGTGTGTGTGTGTGTGTGTGTGCGTGTGTGTGTGCACGCGCTCACCATTGTGTGTTTGTGTTGGCATCTATTTAATAGTGTTTGTCGTGTCATGTGTGTTTGATTTTGCATTTGTACATGCACTCTTGAGAACTTAAGCTTTAATTGTGTGTGTGCCTTTCAGCAGCGGTTTGCGCTTTACAGTATCTGTGTGTAAATGTGTGTGTGTGTGTGTGTGTGTGTGTGCAGTAGCCTGCAGGGCTTTAGAGTAGTGGTGATAATAAGTCTGAGACATATCCATGACAACAGGCAGACTGTACTAGCATCTGAACTACAGAACAAAATGGCAGCTCACTGTAACACACAAACTGACACTGGCTGTGTTCAAAGTATCCCCTTAAAAACAATCCCTTTAATTCGCCTTTTACAACTTTAAGTCAACTACTATTCTTGACTAGGTCTCCCTTGTAAAAGAGAGAGATGATCTCAATGGGAGATCCCTAGTTAAATAAAGGTTATAGAAAAGAATGATAAAAAAAATTTGTCTCAAAACGATCCTTTTCAGCTACGAAGTTCAGAAATTCTATTTTGACAGCTACAAATTTCTGAACTCATTCACTAACATCTTTTTCTCTCTCTCTCGAGAAGTGATAGCCAAAATTATCCCATTGACCCATAGTATGCCCCTAAACCTAAAATATACCTATTTTGTAACTTCTTAATCTTACATAAAATCCCATATATTTTTTAGATTTGCTTGTGCCATCAACTGTATGGTAAACTGGTAAAGATGCTTACTGTAACCCGTGATTGGCTAAACTTCCCTTTAGCTCTCAAACAAATATTTGTTTGTAGTGGCATTGTTTCTTTCTTTTATATGTGTTTCCATAGGTTACAAGAGAGTAACTTCTTCCGAGAAGTAACAAAATACTGAATAGATTTAGAGTTTTTAAATCTATAGTCCTGGACTTGGCTGTAGGTATCCCATGCTTTCGTTTATAGGTTTAAATAAAAAATAAAAAAATGCACTTGGCAATATTTGTGTTTGCAACCACAATGGAGAATAATGTTGAATGATTTTATAATCTTTGTTTTTTAAGAATAATTTGTGCAGTGTTAGCACGGACACATACTTGACAGTGGTAGCAGGTGGATATTTCTGGTTGTGATGGACAGATATTTTAAAGCATGTACAAAAACACAACGATTAGGAGATGGAGAAAGTGGCATTGACATATATATAGATAGAAAGGCGAAAAGAGAGGAGAGACTATAATGAAGCCACATTTTTCATTCATGAGCTCCTACTTAAAATGGAAATTCTCTGGATTCTCATTTTTAAAAACGCTATCTCCATCTTTGGTGCTCAGCGCTCATTACTGTGGTGTTTCTAAGCTGCACCTCCCAGAGATCAACTGTCAGTCAAACAGTGTGGGCAGCTCTGTAACATCCTCTTCTTGGTATTTCTGTTGAAAAAAGTTGTAATAGTTCCTTATACCAACTATTCTGTTTGTCTTCTCATTTAATTCCTCAAGCAAACTTCTTTTTCTACTGCAAGAAAACTTGGCTCCAGTATATTTTAGGTATTTCTCATATTTACAACCTATTCATTCATTTGCCACTACAATACTTGTTGCTAGGGTTTTTTCTCCCACCGGGGTAGTTAGTGTTTCATGTAATGTGATCATCTGATCTGATTTGATAGCAGTTTTATGGTGCGTCTGCAAAGTTAAAAGGAAGAAAAGGAAGAAATTTGTAGTGAGATAGTCACGGTCTAAAGAAAAAGGGTGATTAATTTGTAAGAGTGAAGACTGCTTTACATGATGTTTGTGTGCTTGTGTGTGTGGAGAGGGGGGGTATACTCTAGCTGATTGCTATAAAAGCAACACGGGTGAGTCATCTCTGAAAGGTCACTGTGCAAATGATGTTTGTCTTTTGGGCGATGATTGATTCATTGACATGAATATGACATGAAGATGACTCACTGCTCACGATGATCACTGTACTGTACAACAGTGTGTATGTGTGCGTGCGTGTGTTTGTCTGTGAGAGAGAGAGATACAGTTACATGATTTATTTCACATAAATATAACAATGATGACTGTCTGTGCGAAGGGTTTACTGTGTGTTTTTTTCCATATAAATATGACATGAAGATGACTCATTTCTCCAAAGAAACACTGTAACAATTCTGTGTTTGTGTGTGTGTCTGTGTTCGGTGCAATCTCTACTGTACTACCTGTGTGGATGTGTTTGTATGTGCATATGTCAGTATTGAGGACATATAGACCATTCTGGGTTGAAGGCAAAAGTAAACAAGCCACCATTACTCCAGTGGTATTTCATGTCTTCATTATTTTTAATTAAATTATATATTTCATATGAAAACAATGCCAGAAATATTGCAAGGTTGTTAATTTATAATCATAAAGTAGCGAGTAGTGCCCCAAACTCTGCCTTAACCAATTTCAGTGTTTTGAGAGAATCATTTCCACACACTACCTTTTTGCCCTTGTTTAAAGATTTAAAACTGCTATAATCAATATAAATATAAACAATGCATCACATGACTACTTGTATGTGAAAGGGGTCACTCATAACGGCGCACCCAGAGAGAATAATCACATTGCTTTTTTCAGCTTATTGTTTTGGTTTTCCAGTCGCAACTTTGATGTTTTGGTTCACTCTCACTACTCAGTCATTTAGCTGCAAAGGAGCTAGAGATTTCCCTCAGCCGTTGGTGGAGACCATAAACGGAGCTAAGAGGAGAGCAAATATTGACTTAGATTCATCGGGTGGCCAGGATGTGTAAATAGGCAATGGCTTGCTAACAAGTTCTGGGCTATAATATGTCAGTTTTGTGTTTACAAAAGTTATTGGGGGTTGAATGTGTTCAGTTTAGTAGTTGAGAGAGAGAGCAACACATACAGTAAGCCAGCTATATTAAGGTGTAAATTTTGCATATGCAGGTATACAGACAGTGTTTTTTATAGCCATATAAAATGGGATGCAAAGATTGACAGGCAGACAGAAAGATGGAACACACACACACACACACGCACACAGTAGCTTACCCTGTAGTCACACACCCCTCCAACACCATGCAGGGTTGCCCCTGAACCCCGGGGTGGGTAACCCTGTGCCCTTTTGGATGCTTGCCTGATTCTCCTGCTCCAGTCTGCATGCTGATATGGGACTGTGTTTTAGAATAGGGTGGTTTGGCACAACACACACACACACACACACACACACACAGAGTCTAGTGTGAAAACTAGGGGAAGAAAGAGAGGGATTACAGGGAAGAAAAGGGAATGGCCGGTTTTCTCAGCCGTACTGTGACAGTGAGGTATTTCAAGAATGAGAGATTATTTCAAACACACATACACACACACAGGGAAGTGATTGTTTGCATCTGATAAGAATGGTATGTCTGAACAAGTGGCTTAATCTTGTATTCAGGGTAACACCCTTATCATCAAGTTTTTTGTAACATACCGATGTGTGAATTTTGTCCTCAGACTTTACAGAGAGTAAAAGAAACTTATTATGTAATGTTATTGTGCTGATAATTTGTACTGTTAGCAACTTTTACATTCACGTAATGTTTTTAAAAGGATATTGTATGGCATTGACTTCAAATGAAGAGAGGAGCTTGAAATAATTTTTAAGCCTTGACTTCAAATTCAGTGAACTTCTCATCACCTTTTGGAGTTAAAATCAAATATAAAAGAACTGGAGGAAGATCTGTCTCTCCTCTCTTCTCTGTGTCCTTGTCTTTCTCCCATTTCATGTTATAAACTCATTTACCAGATGTATTCCTCAAACTTTTCCCCCTGCCTTTCCACGCTCTCTCCATCCCTCCTTGGCTTTCTTCTTCCTTTGCTCATGCCTGGGTTTAACTATTGACTTATATCATTGTATCTTTCCTTCTCTAGTTGTCTCCTCGTCACTTTTATGGCTGATTAAATAATCGTTTCTCCATTGAAATTGTGATTTCAATGAGTGCTACTTTCCTATTACCTAGCCCAGATGCTTAATAATAAAACTTGCTGCAGACCTTAGTGGGTAAAACATGTCTAACTGGTGATGTTCAGCTAGGTGTCTGACCTGCAGTGAAGCAGTAAATGTTTTTTATACATCCCCACCTGATTGTAACCTGATTGGGCTGTCTCCACTCCAGCTTCCTTTTCCCCCTGTAATGGTGACGTGCTTCTCTGATTAGTTACTGCAAAATAAGGTTAAACAATTGCCTGCATCATTAAAAACGCGGGCTTTTCTGTGTGATTTAGCTTCACCGCTCGTAATCCCTGAAGCTTAATAGACCTAATATAATATGTCTCAAAAATGTAAGTATTTATTCTGACTTTCACTATAAAACGCTGCACCTGACTTTAATTATAGTTAATAATAATAAAATTATTATGTCCGCCAGGTCTAAGCCTGGAGAGGATCATACGTTTTGTTTTGTGCGTGTGTATGTGTGTGTGCTCACAACTAATCTCGTATACCACTGGACCCATGAGCCTAATATTTTTGTTCACATTTACGACTGTATTCGTAACTGTATGCTCATGGTTGAAGTGATTCAAAACTTTTGAAAAACCTATTTTAGTGACTGAGCCTTTTCTAAAGTGTATAACTATCTGTTTTAGCAGTATTTGCCATTTTACGATATGTCTTATGACCCAATAAAAGGCATTTCTGGTAATCTGTAGGCTTTTTCATTTCTGCCAAAATAAATTCAGAAGTTTGGCTTTATCTGTTTATTAGCTTATTTTTATACACTTAGGCAAACCCAGTACAATACTCTTACACTAGTCTATGCATCCTAAAGAAAACTGAGACTATACAATATACTACAAAAACACTTTACAATCGTTGCATACATCTATATAAGAAACTTCTTTCTCTGTTTCTTACATTCAGTCGTCCATGCCCTTCTCCCTCCCCCTTTTTCCATTTAGCCTCATATACATTTCCAGCTTCATTACGAAGGACTTCCTGCTCGTCATGAGTGATCTGTCAGGAGTTGATATCTGTTTAAACTAGACGTGTCCTGTGTGGGCAGAGAGTCAGACTGAGAGCTGAGCTCAGCCGCTGTCGCTCTGCCCACACTGGAAATGTCTTATGTAAACACCATCCACTTCATCCCTCCTTGAGAGGAGATTATTATTGACGAGGAAAGTGAGATTTACACAGTGGTGCGGAACATATGGGAGCGAGGACAGAGAAGAAGCCTTGGCTGACTTTTTTCTTACCCTCTTTCTTTCTCTTTGTTTATATCTGTCAGCCTTTCAAATCAAACTATATAGCTTCCTCTACTCCTTTTAAATGCATTGTCCTTTCATTCACAATTTCATTCACATGCGGGGCCAAATACACTCAGCTGGCACTTCAGTATGTTTTATACCGTAAAACTTCAATTAATAGCTGAGTCCCAAATAGCCGCCTATCCAGTTTACTGCCCTGATGTAGCTACACATTGTGAGGTCTCTCAAGCTGCATTCATTTAGCTGCCTGGTCTGGTTTTTAGTTCTTTAGGTGTATAAAAAACCTCTTAAAACCCGCCAGGTCGGCTACTGTAGCTATTTCTAAGCTGCTTGGATTGTACAAATCAGTTATTTGACCCCGGTGTCTTTCTCTGTTTAACTGTTTCTGTCTCTTTGACGCAATCACAAACATATACATCACCTGTCCTCCCTGCACGTGCTCATATAACATCCTATTCAAGCAGTGTTATGCCACAAGATATTCTTTACACTTTCGCTGCACTCCTCTATTCCCCAGAGGCACATCCCGTGTGGTAAACCAAAGACACTTCTCCTCCGGGCCTAAGAGCTGGAAGACGGATGGAGGGGGAACTTTGGTTTTCATTGTTTTAAGAATCAGAGCCCCACGGTGTGTAGTTCGCCCTGATAAATATTTCATGGGACGCACCATAAAGATCAAAGCAAACTGAGCTGTAGTATTGTTATGATTCCAAGGAGGGTACATCTAAATATTCCCTCTCTGCTGCTCTCCTCATTAGGACTCCTCAAATGTAAACAAGTGATTCTGAAGGTTTCTTAATTATTATTACTAGCTAAAAATATCCTTCTTATATCCTGACAATGGATTAAAAAATGGGAAACATTTCTGATGTGAAATTGTCAACTTAGTGATTAAAAACATGTATAACTTATAGAACTTTCTGACTAAAAGAAATGTAGAAATACTCAGAAATCTTAATACAATGAAGAGTTAATCTGCTTTGGTGTGTGTCTAGGACATCTTCTATTGTGTCTTGTTTCTGCTTTAAGAATCTTTGCTAATTGTCTGCTTTGCATCATTTCATTTTCCACTTTTATATTCTATTTTGCAATATTATATTTCTCAAGTCAGACTTGGAATGCCTGTCTCCTCTTCAATAAAACATTGCGGATGGTCAAAGCACCAGGGACAACGATGGAAATAAGTCTTTCTCCTTATCACCGAAAAAGTCTGATATTGTATTTCATTAATACAGTACATTACAGTATACATTAAACCCTACCGAATCAAACAACAGCTTAAAATATATCTTTAAGTTGACACACATTCAAACTGATATATTTGTAAAATTGCATCTAAAGTCTAAATCTAATCTTTTAAAGCTCTTTGGCTCACATACATTTATCAGGATTCAGCCTTAACCCAATAAAAAGACAGAAAATCTATTTACAGTTTAACATAGAGTTGTTATTGTCTTCAGTATTGACGGATGACTCTGCACTTTATCTCTGCCTTTGTAGTCACGATAAAGCCTAGACAAAAGGAGACCTTTTGCACATGGTTTTGTTTACCTACATTATGTAAGGTGTGTGTGTGTGTGTGTGTGTGTGTGTGTGTGTGTGTGTGTGGTGTTGGGTGGAGATGATACACGATACTTACCAGTGGAAGAACACATTGTACTCTGACCCCCATTGACTCGCATCCTGTTAGATGGGATGGCTTGACATTATTATGAGGCAACGCTTTTCCTTTCATGTCTCACTTCATGTTTCGTCTCCTGTACCTCGGACATCTAAACCGAGAGCTCACCTTAAATGTCACCACACGTAGTGATGGACAGATGATAATGATGCGACTTTTAAACTGATATCAGTAAGTCAGAACGGGTCACTTAACAAATTAACATAGCTGTTAGCTTGGTGTCTTCAGATATGATATCAATCATCAGTTTTGCTCTAAATGTATGCAGGCTTGCTACAGGTATCATTTACTCAGTGTCTAAATGTGGGCTGTGTGTCTCACCTGTCTTCTTTTCATGATCATGTTTTTGTCTTCATTTTCTTTTCTCCTTCTTCCTTCATTTCTTTTTGTTTTTACATCCCTATGTTGCTAAAGCAAATCAGCACTGCCAGTCACAGCTAGAAGCCAAACAAACGCCAACAGAGTCATAAAACTAAATGTTATAAAGCCCATATTAGAATAAACAAAGCTAAGAATATCATAAACTCTTAACAGTACTCTGTTGAAGAGATCTGTTACTTAGTTAAACTAGTGACGGGTTATCAGATCAGATATTTGGTACTCAGTTTATACTTGAATATACTCTACGTTTTTATTATTATCAACAAACCCTAAGAAAAGACCAAGACTGGCAATGAACTGATCCTACTAACAGGTAATGTCTATGTAACCATAGCCTGATATATCTTACTCCTCTGTGCCAGAACTCCGTACGGTTACATGTTAATGAAGTAATGAAGGAATATAGCCACTGTAGTTTGTTTTATTTTCCTGCTATTGTAATTACTGATCAGAGAAGCAAATGTGTATTAATCTGCACTTTTAGTTGTTCCCAACAAGTGCACTGTTTACTCTTGCTTCAGTATCAGTGAAACCCTCTATACTACACAACACAAACACTACACAACTTTCTACAATTAAATCTTACAAAATTGGATGTCATTGCACTTGGTCCCCCCACTAATAGAACGCAGATCATGGCAAACCCATGTGAACTTGCAACTTGTGCTAAGCCCTCATTCAGAAATCTTGGGGAAACTAGCATTTGTGTTTTGAGCTTCATGTGAAGAAAGTTGTTGAGTTATGTTGTTATCATTTGTGAAGTATATCCAAGGTTGTCTTTTATTTCTGCCACATATCTGGAGAAACTCATCCGTGCTTTATCTCCTCGACTACTGTAAGTCTCTTTTATACCTGTCTCAGCCAGAAATCAATTCATCACCTTCAATTAGTCCAAAATGCTGCAGCTGGACTTTTAACTCGCTGCAAAAAATTTGACCATGTCATCCCAGTTTTAGCGTCCTTGCACTGGCTACTGTTTCTTTTAGGATTATTTCAATTATTTTAAGGCCAGGCATAGGCTGGTACCTTCCTATATCTCAAGCTTTTATGCCCTATGAGTCAGAATACAGATTAAGATTCTCTGGTAGGGCATTGCTAGCTATTCCAAGGGCTAGGCTAAAAACCAAAGATGACGGGGCCTTTTGTTGTGTCAGGGCCCCTATACTCTGGAACAATCTACCAGTGGAGATCAGGCTCGCAGAGTGTACTCCTGGTTTTATCTCAAAAGCTTTCACTGTGCGATGCGTAATTTATTTTTACATTATTAATATATTTACCTTTTTGTTTTATTAATTTTATTCATTAAATTTTTACTCCACTTGTCTATGTTTTACATTAATTGCTGTAAAGCACTTTATCTGTATTGAAAGGTGCTATACAAATAAAGCTATTATTATTAGCAGTAGTATTATTATTAGTATTATTTTAGTAACATTTCCTAAAAAGTACAGTGCCAAGTTGTTCAAGGAAATTATTCAGCCTTTTTTATGAGAAACATTTGGTATTTTCATGGGATCTGTTGACAATAACAAAAACTATAGATGCGTTATTAAACAAGCCTTATCCTTTGATAACCATGCAGCAATGTAATAAAACACTGAAGTTGCTTTTAACGTTACATAACAGAAACAACCAACCCAGTGTCTCCAGTATGAAACCTATTCTCCCTGTGAATGTGTGTGTGCCTCTTTTGTGTCTTTGTCTTTCTCTTTTCTCCCCTTTCTCCCCTGCCAGTTGACTTGCCAGGGCCTGTTTGTCCAGTATCAGATATCAGTCTGATACCAGGCCAAAACAGGGTTTAATTTTCTGCCATTTTGTCCTCACAGAAAGATAGCAGAATTTTGGATTTATTAACGATTACACATTTGCCTCCATTGATCCTGCACTGGTGGTCTAACTTGGTCAATCTTAGACAGAAATGGATGATATTTGTGCTTTTTATTAGATTACTGGATGCAGTATAAGCTGTGAAAATGCTGTTGATCACAGATGCTCATATCACTGTGACTGGGATTGGTTGGGGTGTCTGCACGTACACTAAACAAAGCCACAGAAAGAATCATGTGTACGTATGCACGGCAGTGTTTTGCTTGTCCACAGAGAGATTTGCATGCGTTTCCTATTAGACAAACAAAAACAAACAAACATCTAAGAAAGTCGAATTAGCAGTGAAAGAATAAGAAAAGGATGCAAAAAAGAGAAAAAGGATGGCGAGGATAATGACTACAACCTTTTTTATTTTTTTTTATTTTTTTTACTATTTACAATATAGGCAATTAGACATTTTATTGTGTAATGTTATACTCCTACTCATGCATTTAATAGTATTCTAGAATAACTGCCACATTGGTTTTATGTGTATTTCAAGGACAGTCAAAATAAACAGTTTTTCGTCTATTAATAACTATTATTATGCAAATTATTTTTATTTAATTGTTTTTGTTATTTTTACTTCCTGTTGTACTGGTAACACATGTGAAGCTGATGTCAACCTAGTGAAGATTACTGAAATAAATTGTGGCAGCTGTTGTTATGATGACGGCAGTGGTGGTGATGATAATGGCGAGGATAATGATAATGATGAGGACCATGACGATGATCACTGTGCTACTTTATGTGAGGGTGACGGCACTGACGGAGGATGATAATAACTGAGCAGTTTGATAATGAGAAGTTGAAGATGGGCAGCTGAACAGAGAGCAAAAAGTTGTTTTGTTTTGTTATTTTGATCACTGATGCACTTCACCTTTTCACACAAAGGTCACGACTTCACTAGGCGAGCGTGTGAGTTATAGGGGTATGTGTGTTACTATGCAAAACACAGAGATGTTTTGGAGCGGGTGAATGTGTGTGATCGGTACAGTGTGTCAGCTCTTCCTCGGGTGTGGCGTCTCCCTGCCTGATGGCATGTATGCATATCTATCTGACTTTATGCATTTTCCCTCTACATTTATCTATTAGGTCTTAGAATATCTAGATGTTTTATACGGTCCTGTATGTGTGTGTGCACTAATGTGTGCAGGAGCGTGTTTGAGTCCTTATTGGTTCCCAGTGGGTCGAGCAGAGTTCCTGACCCCATTTCCTGCTGTTGTTGACAGAGAGACATTCAGGCCCAAGGCTCCGGAGACCAGACACTGCCTGGAGGAGCTTCCTGTCACGGCCGCCGACAACCACTTAATTTGTCATTGTTTCGATAGTGTTTTTTTCTTTTCATCAAAAACACTCTGAATCAGTCTTTCTGGACTTTGAGGTCACAACCTGATTGTAAGGAAGAGCCCCAGACATGAGAAGGGCTTCCTGATTATTCCTGTTGTCATGAGAAGTGCAGGATTTCACTGTTTTTAGAACGTGGATGTACACATGTGTACACACAGTTTGGAGGATAAAATGTTATAAACTCTGTATGATTAAGGCTATTAAAGTGACTAAATTACCACTGTCTTCATTTTTGTATTTGACGCAGCTGTAAACGGTGTAAATGTGGCATTAAGTAATAAAATACTTGAGGTTGTGCTGTTGTGGGTGAAGTGTTAACAGCGTGCTAATACACAACTGCAGCTCACAGGTGCCAGCAACCAAAGTACTCCATGTTGTATTTTATTGTTTAATTAAATGTATTTATTTATTTAATCAAGAGCTGGAATTATTACCCATTTACAAGTTCATAATTTGTTTAATTATTTTATTTTGTCCATGTTTGTAAACCAAACTTAGAGCTACGTTTTCTGTTAAAACAAGTTATGTTGTATTTCCAGACCAAGTGATAAATGCTCTGCGTGTGTCTTTGTGTTGCTTCCAGGTTGCCGCCGGAGTCGACAGGCGGTCTGCCCAGCAACCGGCAGGAAAGGGAGAGCCACTCCCAACCTCCTCCCACCCAGCGCTACAGCTGCTATGACCTTGATGACCTGGATGTTGCCTGGTTGGAGCTGGTCAACCACGAGTTCAGACAGATGGGTGAGTGTAAGCTGACCTGCTGCCTAATTTGATAATAATAGCCAGAAAAAAAAGCATTTTGACATTGAAGAGAAATAATATTCACTAAAACATGACTGCCACCAGCATCATGTCAAAAAGAATTTCCAAAGACATCAAACATGATTGTAAGTGCTGAGTCAAAGCACATGGGCTTGAAAGACACATCCATATCTCACACTGTATTGCGTGTGTTTGTGAAATTCATATTCCTGGGCTGCATGTAAATAATATTTTTTTAAAAAATGTGATTATTCCATTAATTGTTTAGTCTGTAAAATGTTAGAAAACAAGTGAACAGTTCAAAATCCAAAGATATTCTATTTACAATGATATAAAACAAAGAAAAGCAGCAAAACCTCACATTTTAGGAGCTGAATGCAGCAATGGTTTGCATTTTTCCCCAATAAATGACTTTAAAAATGGTAGTTTACTAATTGTTTCATCTCTGTTTGGTTGAGGTAACACATAAACTGGTAGTATCAGAAACATGGACAATTAAGGAAAATGCCATGTTTTGTCATTAAAACTTTGTTTGTGCCATATCATAGTATAGTATATTTGTCGTACTAGTAGTAGGACTTCAGTGTTGAAAAGCCACTTCAAGT